>AVPN01000104.1:74172-84820 GCA_000695325.1 Pleurobrachia bachei | reverse complement strand
CCCCCCCCCCAGTTGGATAAGGCACTGTATCTAGCATGCCGTGCTGACCGGGACTTCCTTTGTGCCGATTCCCCGGACGATACAGGCTCAGTTTACAGGTGTCTTGGGAACTACAAGTTCGATAAACGTCTCTCAACAGATTGCCGCAAAGAGGTCAGTCATTAATTTGGTCTGCTCTCGTTGTTTTGTCTATCTTAGGCAATCATTATACGGTTATATTAAATCCAAAACAACAAACACCCTAAACCAATCTCACCCCTACACCGATTGTAATAGACCCCCTCCCCAGATTGTAAGAAGACAACTAATGGTACTAAGGGATTACAAGATTGATTATAACCTCATGTCCAGCTGTGGAGTAGATCTAGTCACTCAGCACTGTATAGATGACCAGGGGTTAGTAAGGGAGATGAGATTTAGAGGGTGGTTGCTAAGTAGTGCTCCCTCACTGACAGAGAGAGAGGGGTACTACTTAGCAACTAGAGAGGGGAGCACTAGTGAGTCACTGTGGCAACATACATCGGGTTGTTCGCCAATGCATGTAAAAAGGATTTTCACAACTTTCTCACTATCTTTACCATCTATCTTTTCTCTGTCTCGCCCTCTCTCTTTCCCTCCCATGTTCCCTCTTTAGTCAAACATTCTATAAAATATAATGCTCTTTTTGCGATAATATTTTTCCGTTCTCTATAATCCACTTTATCACAATGTACCTGATGCTAATGGGTTATTGGCAATCTTTCTCGCTCAGTCTCTCTTTTCCTCTCTCCCCCTTTCTTCCCCTCTCTCTCACACAACCCTCTCCAACTCAATTCAGGGCAGATAAGTTGTCCCAAGGATTTATGAGAACTGTCTTGCTGCTGCAATGTCTCACTGAAGCTGGGGAGGGGGATATAACAAGGCGGGTTCCTGTCTCCCAGAGATGCCTCAAACAAGTCCATCAGGCAAGTTATTTAGAACCAGTTGCCAAGCTAGACTACCATTCACGCGTTGAACAAAACAAAAAACCAGGTTCTTTCTTATGGCACTTGGTTACATATGTAATTTTAATGCAGATTCATTACCGTAGTGAGTTAACAGAACTGCAGGTATTCCATGAGGTATTCATCTCTCCTCATGAGGCGATGACTCACCCCCTCCATCTCTACTGTTCCCAGGTTAAAAAGATAATAATGGGTGATATTCAACTGACACCTATTCTTGGTGTCACCTGTCACTATGACGTGGAACACCACTGTGCTGATGTGTCACCCAACCAGGAGGGAGGGATCATCAACTGCCTGATGCAACTAGCAGCGTGAGTAGTCATAATGGGCGCCTTTCAAACATGAAATATGTATAGTTCCCATTGCAACGAAATAATACAGCTGTATTTAGGACGCAACACATGTTTCATAGAATCCCTGACAGGAAACCAATAATCAGTTCCCATTGCAAAGTTATTGGTGCCCTTCAAACACCCTGTATTGTTCAGGACTAAAGGTGCGTTGCAGCAGCAGTGTTCCGATACCCTGGCAGAGTTTATAGAGGTCGTTGACCCAGTGCATGACTACCGACTGAACTACGCACTGATGGAAAACTGTGGGGATTACGTGTCTGATAAGTGTCACATGGAACAGGGTGGGTAATATAATAGTACAGAAACTCTGTTACTTCTTAGGGTATTCTTCAGGACCTCTTTTCAGACCAGTGAATACAGTGTTACAGTAATCCTTTATAGTTGCAATTGTTTCAGGGGAGGGTGAGGTGATGAATTGTCTGATACAATTGGAACTAACTATGGAACTAAGAACTGAGTGTCATCTACAGATCCTTAGCTACAAATACTTCATGTCACGATCTTTCAAGTACGTGTTAAATATACTTTATCTTGAAAATTAGAGCCTAAAACCTAGTTTTCCAACTCAAATTGAGAAATATTTACTATCCTAGTTTGTTTTCATTTCAACCAATACTTCCAACTAGGTTGGATAAACCCTTGGTGAAGGCATGTAAGGAGGACGCTAAGAAGCTGTGTAAGACTGAGTTCGAGGCGAATCTAAAGGCCCACCACAAGCCTCATGGTGGTGTTATTTCCTGCCTCTATCACCACATATTCATGGAGGGAGAAAATAAGGTAAGGATGAACTTTTGAAATACTACGTGTCTTGTCGCTCCAAGAAATACAACAATAGGGGGTATTGACCCGTTCTAATCCCTCCCATTTCCCTCTCCCTAGTTGAGTCAGCAGTGTGCACCAGAGTTGAAGAGGGCGATTATTGGACAGGGGGAGAGCGTGAACCTATCTCCCAACATAGTGTCTGCATGTACTGAGGAGCTGGTGAATTATTGTAGTGGTAACGATGCTAATAAAGATGACTATGGGTGCTTACAGGTGAGGATCAAACTCCATAATTTGCGAAAATGCTCACCAGTTTTCAACTGGAGCTCGAACGTTTTTTCTTCGACACCCCTAACTCTACATCTTCGATTCCTATTTCCTACATCTTTCCTCCCTCTTTATACCTCCCTTTGTACCTCAGACCCCCCCTCCCCCAGGCCCACATGATTGACGCTAACGCTGGTCTAGGAGAGCAGTGTGCCAAGGAGATCATGACATATTCTCAACTTGTAGCAGAAGACGTGAGAAATGACTATAAGTACGTCATATTACTATAGATCTAGATCATCCTAAACTGATCATGTTTATAATGACCCAATATATCACATTCCAGGTTAATGAAGGCATGTAGAAATGTAATTAACAACAACTGTAAAAGTGAGCTATCCTCCCCTACCCACGGGAACCTTCTTGGGTGTCTAGTTGATCACAAAGGAATTCTAAAAGGTAACACTTTCCACTGGGTGGGGGTGCTCTTTTCTACATAGTGTGCTATTCTCTTCCTATTTCAACCAAGCCTCGTGAAATCGAGTTTATAACTGATAGATTAGTACCACCTAGTATTTGTTGCTAGTATTTGTTGTAAAACTCCTCCCTCCCCAGGTTCGTGTGAGAAGCAGGTAAAGGCCCTCCAACTTGTATCTCTACACAACTTCAAGTTTAACCCCAAGTTTGTGAAGGAATGTAATGCTGCTGTACAGGAACTGTGTAAACGAGATGCCAACGGCAACCCGATCTCTAAAAAGTAATTTACATTGCACCCCCTGATATTCAAATCTTAAAAGAATAGTTTGTCTCACAAAAAGACTGCCTTCTCCGAGAGGTGGCTACATTCTGTGTACACGAAGAAATATTTATGATTCGTGTAGACGATTAACGGGTATCTTGAATCTTCACACCCCATTCCCACAGGCAGGATGTAATGTACTGTTTGAGAGATAAGATGATGAAGGCTAAGCCTGGTGATCAGTATACAGTACCCCAGTCCTGTAAATTACAACTGAAACAGGAGTTTCTCAAACAGGTACTACCATATAACAGGGAAGGGAACACTGCAGTACAGGTGTTCTACATGTTAAGTTATGTATATCCGTTCTGTAGTTCCGTTCTGTATCCTATACAGTATCTGTTCAGATTCTGTAGTGTGAGTTTGGAATCTATCCAAGAATTATGCCCTGTCTACTGCAGCAATAGTACCTTGGTGGCCATCTCATTCCCCTCCTACAGATGTCCGATTTGAGCCTGGATCCTCAACTAATGAAGGGGTGTATGAACGAGCTAAAGACCACCTGTTCTCTGGACACAATGGAAGATCAGAGCGAAGTCATGGAGTGTCTTAGAACTAACGAGCTGACCCTCAGTTCCACATGCAGATCGGTAATTAATATTCAATTATCTCTCACACTCCTTTTACACTTCATTATCATGATTATAACATACACTACCCTCTGTCAGATTGTATTTGATCGTGAGTTACAACAAGCCGAAGATCCAGGATTAGATGCTAACTTGTTAACTCGATGTAGGAATGCTATCAGCCTCTACTGCTCCAATAGGTGACGTGTCCTATATATGATACTCCACCTCCCACTAATTTAGCTTGCTGCAGTGAGATTCCGATTTTGGGACAAATTTTGTCCCGCTAAATTGTACGACTGAGCGCGCGCGACCTTGCTTATAATGAGAGTGTATTTTGTCAGCACCGGCCATATGCCTAATGGCTCTGTTCCAACACTGCGCTGACAAGGGGTATAATTTGGGCCGAGTGGCAGTAACCAAGTTACTCTCTGAAGACGGGTCTATGTTCTAATCAGTAATCGGGCGTGAGCTGTTAAGCGGTGTCGAATCGATCTGTTTGGGAATCAAAAGAGTGTCTAGTGCCGCCACTATGCACTATGCCGTAACTTACGGATTAGGATAAGGACAAACTTGAAACTGACAAGTACCCATATCGTCGTCACTTTGTTATTAATGATGTGTCATTGTTATTCAAAGAAATGTTGTTCAAACCCGGGGAGGGAGGGTCGAACAAGGCTGAAGGCAAACTAGACTATCGGTGCACGGTCATTTTGTTTACAGACAGTTTCTCTCGATAAAAGCCATGTCTGAAGAAATTATTTACTCGAAATTTTACATTAAAAGATATCTAAGATTGAAACTATAAAATGAATCTGTAGGGCACACAGGATCACCATGACTCTGTTCCTTTCCGGATGAGAGAGATTAATAGTTGAGTCCTCCTTTGGTGCCGCCCACTTCCAGTCCCACTGGCTGTTAGTTGTACTTTCTGTTTTGTAGTTTGGACACAGGAATTTTTTCCCCGCTGTACAAGCGATATTATTACCCCTACGTGCTCGCGCCCACCGGGGCGCTCGCATGGTGGGGTAATTTCATTACCAAGGCGCCATACCCCATTTGATTCTCAAACAGATCGGGTCGACGGCGCCAGACAGAATTTGGGCCGAGTGACAGTAACAAAGTTACTCTCAAGACGGGTTTTGCTATGTTCTAATCAGTAATCGGGCGAGAGCTGTTTAACGGAATCGACCCGATCTGTTTGATAATCAAAACGGTTGCTTTATTCAAACATTTGTTCGCGCGAACGGTAGTCATAACTTGGCAACAAAACGGGGTCTGGTGCCGCCGAAACTGGCAAGTACCCCATCACCCTGTAAAAAAATGATTGCAATTGTTATTCAAAGATTTTAGGTAGTGCAAAAGAGATATCGATTGGTTGGTCTTGATAGGCTAAACTTTTAAATCCGGCTGTCGGCTGTCCAACCCCCCTCTCCATTCGCACAGACAGTTTCTCTTAATAATCGCCATATCCGGAGAAATAATCTACTTACTCGAAATTTTCAGAGACTTTCAAGTTTCAACATTCTCGCAGCAGTAAAGCATATCAAACAATATCAAACGATATTGGAACTGTAGAATGAATCTGTATGACACACAGGATCACCATGTCTCTGTTCCTTTCCGGAGGAGAGAGATTAATAGTTGAGTGTCGACTGTCGATTAGATAGAGTTCAATTGATCCTATTGTGAACCGAGAGCATCAAAAGAGGGGAGATGTTTTAGAAATGTGTATTATTCTGCTATAATAGAACAAGACAGGGATGATATTTGTGTTTTAGTATGAGGAGACCTAGTGTCATGAGTCTCTTGATAAATTCGGGGGGATAGGCTCAGAAGGGGTAGTATACTTATTGGCCAGTCGATGGTAGGCTTGCCAGCAATTCATAAGGGAGATCGGTGACCTCATCGCTTCAAGGGTTAACATGTTATAACATTGTTTCCATTCACTCATAATTCATATTAGCACTCACTCCGAGATTGCCCGTCTGTATGCTTGAAATATAGTATGACGTATGTTTCCCCCTCAATCTTCAATGAAGATTCTTCATTCTACTGATCAACTTCTACTGTTGATTGATGATCAATAGGTCATGTGTATGTGTGTAAGTGTGAAAGGAAAAGAGTGAGACATAGAGTGAGACTGATAGTCACACAGCAGCTAGAGATAGAGAGACTCATAGAGCAGCTACAGAAAATATTAAAGGTCTTGTTCCAATTTCAACAAGAAAAGTTGAACCCTCAGAACCAACCAGAAAACCATTTATATAACAAAGCTCCATATATTTTATATCATCCCCTGCTTCTCGGTACTCTGACCACTTATACCTTTCGCGTTATGTTATGAAATATTGTACGGGGTGGGCAAGATAGAGGGAGAGTGAGAGAGAGTGAGAGATCCTAAACAGCTTGCTGTGGCATCTACTCGGAAAGGAACCATTTCTGCGAAAAGTCTCGTGGTAATCTCTGCAGCAAAAGTTTAACTTTTAAATTCACTTATTTTATTGATTACATAACTAAGTAAGGCTCGGATTATATTACCCATGTTATGCATGACTCGGCTTCTCCTAGTTATTGAAACTTCCCTATCTCCCCAACCTTACAACTAACACCTACAACTAACAACCTCCCTGCAACCTTACAACTAATCCCTACAACTAACAACCTCCCCAATTAAAATCAACTATATTTTCAGTGTTGACCAGAAGGGTTTGTTGACTTGTCTGGAGAGTAATATACACAAACAGGGTGTTACCGGGGAGTGTAGGAAAACAGTTAAATCTCGGATGAAAAAAGAACACTCAAACTACCAACTCAACCCGGCCCTGGCTCAGGTACTATATGAAGGCACTGTGGCCATCTTCAGATAAAATAATTTAGCTTTGAAAAGACATCCTTCGGCTGAGTAGGTTGAGATTTCACCTTCATCAGTCGGGGGAGCCGGGAGGTGGCCGGGGCTTGGGGATCAGTCGCCAGGCACTCCGTTGAAGGATGTCAGTACATTGGTTTACAATATTACAGGGGGTTTCACAATACATGTTCTGGGAAACCTGGTTCCCAGGAATCAGCCCATTATAGTGAGCTCCTCCATCCTTTAAACGGGGGGGGTAGTTAATAAATCATTCAATTACTTAAATATCAATAAGACCTATTATACTACTCACTTCTCACTTACTGACACACCTTCTCTCTCTCCCTCTCTCTCGGTCACTATTTCTCAACACGGAACTACAATTATATCAGTACACTATACGTCACAATCAGAGCAGAAAAGATTGTACTAGTTCACACTCGTCTTTGTTATTTAGCTCTGGTTTCAATCTCTTGATATAGCTAGCTTCAATAATCTTGCGTTTGATAGTGTTCGTGGTACCGCTTGCCAATATCTCGAGTTTCAGGGAAGGTAATACTCCTTTGTGTTTCTCTAGGTAATGACAGGCGATACCATTACATAGGTGTTTGTGTGGTGTTTTGCCCGTTTGTATGCTTGAAACATACTCCATACTGTATGTTTCCCCCTCAATCTTCATGAAGATTCTTCATTCTACTGATCAACTTCTGCTGTTGATTGATGATCAATAGGTCGTATGTGAGTGTATGTGTGAGAGAGAGTGAGAAAGAGTAGAGTGAGAAAGTAGCTAGAGAAGATATTAAAGGTCGTGTTCCAATCTGAACAAGAAAACTGATAATTCAAAGTTGAACTCTCAGAACCAACCAGAATCAACCAGAAAACCATTTATATAACAAAGCTCCAAATATATTTTATATCATCCCCTTCTTCTCGGTACTCTGACCACTTATACCTTTCGCGTTATGTTATGAAATATTGTACGGGGTGGGCAAGCTAGAGGGAGAGAGAGGGAGAGGGAGAGAGATCCTAAACAGCTTGCTGTGGCATCTACTCGGAAAGAAACCATTTCTGCGAAAAGTCTCGTGGTAATCTCTGCAGCAAAAGTTTAACTTTTAAATTCACTTATTTTATTGATTACATAACTAAGTAAGGCTCGGATTATATTACCCATTTTATGCATGACTTCGCCTCCCCAGTTATTGAAACTTCCCTATCTACCCACAACCTTACAACTAACAACTTCCCCAACCCCACAAGTAACAACTTCCCCAACCTAACAACTAATCCCTACAACTAACAACCTCCTCAACCTTACAACTAACCCCTTACAACTAACAACCTCCCCAACATTATAAACAACAATTTGTTTCCAGTGTTGACCAGAAGGGTTTGTTGACTTGCCTGGAGAGTAATATACACAAACAGGGTGTCACCGGAGAGTGTAGGAAAACAGTTAAATCTCGGATGAAAAAAGAACACTCCAACTACCAACTTAACCCTGCTCTAGCTCAGGTATTATATAAAGGCACTATCATGGCTATCTTTAGATAAACTAATTTAGCCTTGAAAAGACATCCTTTCTCTGAGTAGGTTGAGATTTCGTCTTCACCATTCGTCACCTATTTGGTCGAAGGATATGTCAGTACATTGGAGTACAGCATTACAGGGGGTTTCACAATACTTGTTCTGAGTAGCCTGGTTCCCAGGAAATATTCCATTATAGTGAGCTCCTCCATGCTTTTAACAAGAACCAATTCTTTATAGTGGTGGGGTTTCTTAGAATTTTGGGAACGCGTGATTGATTCACATGTAAACCTCCCTCGAGTTGTAATACCTCCCACTCCCCCCTCTTCTCCCACTAGGCATGCGAGGATGATATTAAGAGTCTATGTGGTAATGTCCTATCTCAGCTGGCTAGAGGATCCATCAGTGGAGGTAGGTGACCAGGATGCGATACTTATTAGGTAGGTTCCCTAGGTTACCAGGATGAGATAGTTATGGTCCCCATTCTGTACCATTACATCACACTGCTTCACAATAATTTGTGAGCTGGTGAGAGGTAGTTGGCGGGGTAGTGAGGTATTAGTTACCAATAGTACCAACTACCTTGTATTTGCAGGAGAGGCAGCTGTGATATCTTGTTTGAAAGACAATCTCAGTAAAGTGTCAGTACTATGCGAGGACCAGATTACTATACTTCTGGAGCAAGAGGTAATTCACATATATAAATCGATTTAGTACTAAACACGATTTGAATCATCCCATGTTTTTATTGCCTCGAGAGAGTCTGAACTCTGAGCAAGACAAATTCTGAGTGAGTTGTTCAACAGTCCGTTATTACACTGGATCTGTTTCCAGGTTGAAGATTATCAGTTAGATCCACTATTGGTGAAACGATGCACTGGAGATATTGGGGCCTTGTGTCCTGACAAGAGAGAAGACGAGGTAAGGAAGGGATTGAGAGTAAAATGATAACAACTTCCTGAAGCTACTCATAACACATCTACTCTAACTTATCTTTAGTTATGAAGTATCCCCTTGCCAGTAACCAAAACTTACCTTTGTATTTCAGGTAGAGGGGTGTCTGAGAGACCACATCAGTGACATCAAATCAGTAGATTGTACTAAACAGGTGGGTGAAGACCCTGATCAATCAATAATATTGTACACATAATTGTACCTTTGAATAGCACCCCCTATTTACCCTAACTCCCATCCCCAGGTTATAAGATTGGTATCAGAGGCCCACGGTGACGTGCACCTTGACCCCCTTCTAATGAGGGCCTGTCAGGAGGACATTAGTTATTTCTGCCTCCGATCAGATCACAGCAAGGGACAGGTCATCGAGTGCCTCCAGGTTGGTTTCACAGCTGCCATCCCCCCCTTTTTATAGAGTTCCTCTAGGTATTGTTCCCCCTTTTCAGCGGCGGCAGAGAGGTCGAAGTTTATGAAGTTTTTCATCCAACTTTTCAATCTTCAGTCCTCCTCCATTTTCAGCTAATAGAACTATGTGACACAGCTGTCCTTCTTCTACTTGATTCTGTAGTATAATAATTGCCCCCTTTCCTACTACAGGCGACTGCTAAAAGGGACAAGAATGCCCTCTCTCATACGTGCTCCAGTATGTTGAAGGCTCGTTTGACAATGTGGTCTGAAGCTTTCAAAAGGGCAAAACAGTAAGTTCCCAGAAGTCCCCCCCTTTATAGTACTTTATAGTAGTACTTTGGTTCATATTTCGTGGTAGTCAACAACCATCACGCATATGGTCCGACCCTCGCTAGATATTTTCTAGTTTCCATGTAACTCAGATCAGATTCAGATTTCATTGATCACCATGATCTCTCATTAGGGACCAAATTACAAAAAGTACATTTCTTTCCCAGGTATGATTCAGCCCTGGAAATGGCAGACGACCTCTACCGATCAATTGAATCCTCTAATTACAATTTGGCCTACTTCTTCATTTCCCTTATTATAATCGTGTTACTCAGCTTCTGCGGAGGGCGGTGGTCAAAACCAAAACCCGCTAGCAAACTCTACTAGAGCTGTACTGCGTGCAGTCGAACTCCTATTATAGAGGGTTCGGGGAAACGGGTTCTGAGAGAAAGTTGAGAGACAAAGATGGAGCTGGGGTTATTGGGAGGGGAGAGAAACTGAGAAACTGAGAAAGCGATAAGATAAATTTTCTCAGAATCCGCTAAGGAGGGTATTTTTTGTATATAGGCTATGTATAACATATTTCAATTCTATGCTTCGTGACACACCAAAATATCTGGGTCTCTAGCGTCCAAATGAATCATATTCTAATTGTGGCGGGCACCATTATATCGAAAGTGTCTTTGAATCATGACCGGCATGTTAATATGGATATGACGAAAGAGAGGAGGTGAGAGGGGACCAGTGACTGGATGGAGAGAGAGATTAATATGGAATAAACGAGAAATACATTTATGCCCTACTTCGTACTGATTGCCCTCTTTCTCCAATCATTTCACCTTGAATCTCTCTCTCTCTCTCTCTCTCTCTTTCTCTCTCTCTCTCTCTCTCTCTCTCTCTCTCTC
>AVPN01000104.1:45741-63444 GCA_000695325.1 Pleurobrachia bachei | reverse complement strand
AAACTCGCGCGCCACCCAGGGGGTGACAACTTCAAAAAATCCGACTTTAGAAAATGTTCAAATCTGGGTGTTTTGACTTTTGAGTGTCAACAATCACGGTTTTCAAGGGTTATAGCTAAACTCTAAAGCCTAATTAAGTAGGGTTCGTCCTCTCCGCAGTCCGCACCGGGTCGAAGGCCCAGTGAGGCTGCTTGGTGACGCAGTCACCCCTACTGCACCGGCCGCGTGCAGCACGGCCACTATGCCCGCAAAGGGGGTTTCATCTCCAATGCTGCTGCCACGTGGTGTGATTAATGGAACCAACAAATTGCGATATTGTTCAAAGAATTCAATAAGACCTGCAGTTGTTTGAAACGAGAAAAACACATTTCAAGTAATTATGATGTTAAATGTAGTAATAATGACATTAAAATTTCGCAGTACCGATAGTATTAGAACACTTATCTTCAGTGACCCATCAGTATTTATCCCAAAGGTCATTACTCACTGTAAACCACCAAACCATTCTCCCTGTTTATAATCCAGCTGTGTAAATCACATAACTCCTATCCCCTATCCTATTTCCAACCAGCCATCTGATAAATCCTACTCTCTCTGGAGGGATAATAAATAACCCCAAGCTGTACTTAGTTTAATCATTTGATAACCCTCTAGGTCGTAGGAGCTTGTATGTGGGGAACAAAAAGCATCGCACGTGAATTCAGAAGGGCGAGACATGCCCAACATAGGCTGTAGAATGTAAACTATCATCCCGTCAGACTGCAGCAGGGTTAAAACATATATTATAAAGCAGTATTGTTCTCACAACACAGAGTTCTCACTATGACTGTTCGGATTCTCGGGCAGCCTGCTGTACTTTCTCACCGCTCCGTTTCTCAGGTCAATGGGCTCCGTGTGGTATAGCCTACTGTTTGGCACACAAACATGTGACTCACACTGAGTTGGTCGCTTCTTCCGAGTAGGCACACTCCGAGGTTTCTTGAGAAGTGTTCGCATCATGGTAGAAATACGGGGCATCCGAATGAGATAAATTATTGGGTTGATTCCTGCGTTGAGAAGGTACGAGACAGGGGTCAAAAAGGCGTAGATGAGAGAGTTTGGATCGATGCTGGAGAACCAGATGGCGGTATGTTTGAAGTGCACCAGGTACCCCATGAGCAGGAACCAATAGGGCATATTGAGGGTGATATAAACCAGTGTCACCATGACAATTGTAATGCTAGCGTGTTTGCAGCGTGCACTCCTCGTCTCATTAGCCAGGGAGTTCTCCTTGATGAGGAGGACAAACACAGAAATGAAGCAGGAGACGACTATTGGTATTGAGGGCCACAAGATGGGTAGTATACCCATTACAACAAGCAACACTTTGTACGTTGTACTCTCCGAGGGGTAAATTGCCCGGAGACTCAAGTTACAACTTGTTACACTTTGGTAGTACACATACTCCTTCCCATGGAGGTATGGAAACAAGACTAGAACGAGGATCCCCAGGAAGTAAAATCCTACAAATATCTTGAGTGGTAAAGTGTGTATGTCGTGGAGTGGCTTCAACAGGCTCAGTGTCCTAATAATACTTTGCAATGCCACTGCCAGAACACTCAAGTTACTACCAAACACAAACAGTACGGCTGTGGTCTGGCATACAAAGGGAGATCCCAGTAGCATCTCCTTCCCCTCACTGAGGCGAGATATGGAGAAGGGCACCATGGATATAGCGGTGGCAATGTCTGTGATCACCATGAAAAGATAGAGGGCGTTGGAGATGTGTCTCCTGGATGTAAAGAAGGCGGGTACAGCGAGCATGTTGAGGAATATTCCAGAGAAACAGGATAACAAACCAACTGATCCGTACATTATGTTGACTGCTGTCACTGTTGGATTGTACACCGCCGTCGTGTTGGAAGAATTCGACATCTTGTGTTCCTGGTGGAGAAATATTGGTTAGTCAATAGTCGTGTGGCAGGGACCAGGGTTTGATCATATTTGATCATGTCATATGAATAATTAACGTAATCGAACAGAGACCTGGCAATTATCTAAAGGATAACTTGTCCTAACTAACTAAACTGGCATTGCTAAGCGTTGTAGTTACCGAGCAATCCATGTCTTAAATAGGAACGGTACAAGTTAGGATGTAAAACAAAACTATGGAAGAACTTTACAAGACGAAGATGCAAGCTAAATGATGATCTATTATGAAAAGTAACCGGTCACTATAGTTCTGATTTGATCGGTCATTATTCGATAGCATGGACTGCCGACTGATACACACGCCAGTCGAGTCACCTGCAGTGTATATGTTTCAAATATAAACCAGGAATATAGCCGGTCGTTTAGGAGAGTCTAGGACTAGGGGAGTAGGGGACTAAAATATTGTAAAATAATTAAAAAGAAAAGATTGGATCAGCTACAACATTAACCGTTATCAAACATTGAATATAGAAGGAAGTGTGTACAATACACGTGCTGTTCGGTACACAGATAATATACTGATGCATGTACGTAGTTCAACCTCAATATATAGAGTGAGGTGGTCAGAATTAGTGCACATTATTCACTATAGCCATAGGGGCAACTAGTATAAATACTCGATTAGGATCGTGGTTCAACCAAGAATTGACAGCTGCTGCATCAATTGATAGAAAATACATGAATATTGAACACGTACATGCTACTACATAATGTTATACTTGGATACATCTGAAATATTATTTGGCAGTTGCAGAACGAACCTGATGAACTCTTTTTTAACTTTATTAATGATAATTCTATTAAATCATAGACTAAGTTTTCTTTCTTTTTATCTCTTTCTCTCTCCCTCTCTTTACGTATTATATATTTATCTCTCTCCTTCTCTCGTTGCTCCTACATAAACGCTCACTTAGCGTACGTAATTTGGATTGCATTTATATATTTTAGGACTCAAATAGCTGTACACCGAAAATATGCAACAATGTCTCAGTAACAGAAAACAACCTCTGAATGACAAATCTAAAATTGGGAGTCCTACATTATGAAATTTGCGATAGCCGATTTATGCAAACTGTGGGCGATGTATTTTATACGTTGGACCATAAGTGGCCATATAGTATGCATATGTTTTATAGTAACAGGGGGAGACACACTGAGATTGGTCGCACTCGTTCAGATCTCAACCGCACGACACACACTTAACTGCAGTTTCGCGGTTTGAAGTTTCGCTGTAAAGTTCGAAGTGTCGCGGTAAATTTCGAAATAAATAATCTATATAAACTGATTCAGATCATGAACAGACATTACAAGTTCAAAAACAACAAGAGAAGTCAGAAATCGATTATAAATTTGCTTACTTTTCAACACATACAAACGTATGTGTCAAAACGGAAATCTGTGCTGCAGAGATCGCCTGAAACTCCGAGCAGATATTGTTCTGTAAAAGTAACTTCTTGATTTACTGTAAGATTGTTTGGGATATGGATTCAGATTTTGGTAAAGGCGTATGGGGTAGAAACTGGGTAGGTGGGGAAACACGTCAGGGCGTGGGAGGTCATAACAAGTCAAAGCACGGGTATATGTTCGCCCCAGACGTGTTTCCCCAGCTACCCAGATATTGGTAATAGGCCTGACAGATGGAACATCAAGAAATCTTACAAACAGTACGGTGGTCCGTCATATTGGCCGCCCGCACAGCGTCACTCAAAGCCTAGTACAAGACGTCCAAAACGTGCAAAAAAAATCAAATTTCAGCAGACTGCGTTTTAGACGCGACGTCGTGGACGAAACTTGATGGGCGACGCTTTATGCAGGCGGCCAATATAACGGAACACAACTGAATAGAAACTGAATGTAATTTGCTTGTTCAACAACATACGAGATTAATAACAGTGAACGTAGCTGGCTATAATTAGTTGTGGGTGTTTGGTTCCTCTTAAATAATGATAATCGTTTAAATTTCTTATGTAACAATTATAGTCAGACTGGTAAAAATAGCATGGCCGGAAACCATGTGTGCAATTATTTCATCTTCTTTCGAAAAGAAGCTTAATAATGGCCAAAAAAGGGGAACTCTGAAACTACTCACCACTTAAAACTCCAACACTGTGCGCCGGTGAGGGGGTGGGGGTTAAAAACAAGCTATGTACATTAAAGTCCGTATATAAATAATTTATAGTAGTCTGCAGAACAAAATGATATAACGTCTCAAACGCAGCTTCCTTGAATTTTGCATTTAATGCTCTAAATATACATGTCACCAACAATTTCTAGTTCAAAGGCAGGACTTGTAGTATAGCCTCCAATTCAATTAGTCTACCAAAAACCAAAAGTAAACATTGATCTGACCTAGCATGGGCCCTTAAAATGCGGTCCGAAGACTTCATGGGCGTTGTTCACAAGCAAGCGTTACTACTTTAGGGTAGGGCGGACCTTAAGCTACTACTAGTGTGATATGGTTCGTCGGGAGAGCTTTGTTAAAACTCTTTGCAGTCTAGTCTCAGATAATGATAATTTGGAAATTATTGCAGTGTAATATATTTCCCATACTTTTGACACACCGCTTCCCACATGCCGCCTATCCTTATACTATGCAATTATAAAATAAGAAAAGTATAATGGTTGTGCAATTTGAGGATCTCTGCATATCTTAGACCATCTGAAAAAATCGAAAAAAGAGTCTCCCTAGTGCAAGTCCAGGTGGGAGTCCTGCACTGACTTCGTATCGCTATGTTGGACGAGTGGTGGACACTTAGACTCTACATTAGGGATCTGTCCTGTCTGGAACTAACGCCGAAATTTAAACCGACTATTTAATATGCGTTGGCATTCGTATGATGGTAATGTACCTCTGTAGAGATACGAAGCCACTGGCCTGTGCCCTGCACTAAAGGATATTTTATAGGGTATAACATGTCAGTATGCGAAAATAATTGCAAGCGATAAATGTATATTTAATTATTCTAGACTATGTGAGATTATCTACTGAACCCTATATGCACGTGAGCCGTGAGGTAGGTGTCTATTGGATCTGGAGTAGCTGAGTTGCTCTCTACTCAGAATAATTCTATTGATGCAGCACGTTATAATGCAGCGTGCACGTGTGCAGCGCATATTACGAGCAGGAAATATCCCCCGCCAACTACGTGTATGTGCTGAATTTCGTGTTGAATATAACAGACACAATTGGACAACATTTAATATGAAAGACTATAAACGCAAAAAACGTTAGAGATCTTGCAGCGAAAATAAACTTTACTGCAGTAGTAAGCAAGTAAGGAGGAAGCAAAATGGATTCCTGTATGATTCAACTTTATAGTACCGCAAATCTTATTAAATGGAAATTTGCCTGGAATGTTTTGTTTGTGTGCATGCATGGTGTTGACCGAGCTGCTTCATCATATCACATACGGGGGCCAAGATCTGGTTGCACGTATAATTCTAGTTTTTAGTATGGATTAGAATAAGCATCCTGGATAAGAGTAGAAAATCTACCCAACAATAATTTTCATACCAAATGGCGGTCTAGATAGAGGGAGAACTTTTTAGGCCTGTCATCAACTTGCAATTGAACCGCGTTGACAGGTCAGGTGCATAGACATTATTGTGTGTAACAGCACAAGTTTTGCCACGTACCGGATGTTTACTGCAAGGATAAATAACCTGTCATATTCCGTGACATGTAATATATGCCTTAACTGAGAGAGTAGTATAATTAGTTGCTGGTTACATTCCAGTGAAATTCATGCTAGGAAGTTCACGGTGATTTTCGAACTAATCAAGAGTTTATTTCTGGAGTGATACAAGGATGAAACAGGAATGAGCTCTACAAACACAGCAATCCGCGAATAACATAAATTACCTCGCTGAAATACATTATTATATCCCGACCCTGTCAGAGTGATCATTAGTCTGACAGTTCCGCCCCGAAATTTTGCCTTCAAAAAAGCAGATAAACCTTTCTTCAGTGTTATAATTGCGGATGCATTGATACAAAAGCTTACATAAGTAATAAAACGACGATAGGCTCAAAGCGCTGCAGCAGTGAATAATATTAGAGGCTTCTTTATATTGAACAATAGGAGCTCTTTGCAGGGGATCGGAGGAGGACAGAGAGTGTCCTATGATGTACACAAACTATTTGCTTCAGACATCACTCATTACTTGCAGAGAGAAATTATATCCACTGATAGAAAGTGTACCAATAAATTTCCTGATATACAAAGAAATAATCCAATCCCTTAGCTACTTCGTTAGTGAATGTTGATAAAACATGAGACCTTAGCTTACTCTAGTACGGGGTGACATACATAAGCATAAAATTACTGTCAGTATTAAAATCGCTTAAATACTTATGATTTATTGCTACATTGCTACCGTAGCTTATGCTGAGTAAAGCTAATAAGTACAATTGTGTTCGGTTCGGTTCGGTGGGAAAAAACCCGGTTCGGTCGTTTCCTGCAATTGTACATACTGTCAGTAGTAGTCAGCTAGACTGTGCTTCTTCACGAGAATACAGTGGCACTGATTCACTAATGATACCTGCTGCAGCTGCCTCTCACAACAATTCGATACCATTGAAAGTTACAGATTTCTCCCTCTCTATCTATCCCTCTGCAGCTATCTCTATGGCTCTCTCGAGACATCTCTCTGATCCGTTGATAATTTCCTTTCACACGGTCTGATGATTGTTGCATGTCGGCATGTCGAAACGTTAGCATGGAAGAATAAGCTTAGAACGATATTAATTATGTAGCCATTCAGAGACAGAGATTCAGCGGGAACAATATAACAATTCGGCAGACTGATTGCGAGATCAGGAAGATCTAAACAGAGTTGTTCTGTCAGCTGAATGTACACGTGGTAATTATAATATGATGTTGAAATGACTTCCTTGATCACATACACACAGCGCTCTATTGTTATTATCAGAGCATTCAGAGCGGCATCGAGTCTGTTGTAAGAACTGTGATGAAAGCCAGAAATGAATTCCACACACTTTAGAGTTTTCAAAAGTCGTGAATTAATATTTCATCAGGATTAGATCGGAAGAAAGTTAAATAAGACGTATGTATCGTGGTAATTATTGTTTGAATAAAGGACGAGTACAGCACAATATATAGTTCTGACACTGAGCAGCACCAGCTGTATTTCAAAGACCACTGGGGATGATGGCAAATTGTACATATAGCTCTCCTAGTTCTCTAACGAACTAAAGACGTGCACACTAATAACCATATGACACACTCACACAGCTGAGATAGATAAAGAGAGAACCATTAATCGGGCACATTAGACGTAATGTATAAAGGTTAATGATTATATAGCAATGTGCTATAGTTTCAAACATCGTCTTTAGAAACAAGATACGAATTAATTCTTCATTACTCTTTATCCTAAGAAAATATCAAAAATTCATTTCCATCTAACTTAATTGTCATAGACCTAGTATCTGCATCTCCAAGACAGCTGTGATTTAGGGCTATTTACAAGGGGAGGAATGTCTTACAAAGCCCCCCAAATCACGTGTTCAACATGTTCTTCCAAGCCCTACGGGAGCCTGAGTTGCTACCAAAGTAGGATGAGGCTGCCCGTAGAACGTGGTTGGTAGACTGGCTGGATGGAAGTCTGTTTAACTGGAACCGTTTCCATGTCGTTTGTACTACCTCGTATTGAGCCTGGTGAAGGGATAGATAATAGATTTAGGGTGATATTTCATATTTCTATTTCTCTGAAACGGACAGTGCAGCTCATATAATATTATTATTACGAACGACAACTGTTGTCACTTGTCACCCATGGTAAAGGCGAAGAATATTATACCTGTTCCCTTGACTCCAATATCTTTTCACGTTCTCTGCGAAGTGTGTCTCTGATATTTCCCAATCCATTGTATGCCAGTCTCCCTCTTACTGTGCTCTTCACATTTAGCACTGCCCCAAGTCGAGGGAAGGCTGGAATCTTCTCTGTCATCGGAATCGGCTTCGGCCTGAAGTTGCAGTATACATGGTCAGTTTTTATTCATACACAGTATCATCATCCAATGAAATTGATAAAATAAAGTATAAGATGAGATGAGACCATCCAATGATATTGATTAGAAATATTTCAAAATTCATCTTGACAATGGTAGGTCATGACGTGATGAAGTATTCAGCTGTGTTATACTGCAAGGTTTCAAGCTAGGACTTTTCCCATGAGCATTATCATAATGCTATAGCATATTAGCATGTTCCTTATGCATAATGATTATGCAAGGAGCATGCTATAGCTTTCCTTTTCACATCTGGAAGCCTTGTAAGGGTTAGAGCGAAAGAAGTTGGCAACGTTCTGCACTAACTTTCGGTTAATTCTAAAACAAGAATAGCGTTTTCTCCAAAGAGTTAACCGGAATAGTGGCTCCGCAACACTAAACCATTTTATCCGCGAGCTGGAAACAAAACCTAGTCAATTCACCTGCAGAGATGTAGGTTCACTACTTACGCTCTCGAGCGACCTGATGCCGCTGTCAGGGTGGTAGACTGTCTCTCTAGTCGGTCCTGGACAGTATCGTCAAACGGATCATAACCTGGAAATATGGCACCTCATTATAATTTTCTGAAACAGAGTTTGGAATGTATTCCGAGTTTGGACAGTTCAGAGGATATAAAAACTTTAAGGTTATAAAGGATTTAGGAATTGTTGACATCAGCAGATCCGCTGGAGCCTGGAAGTGGATGGATATGAAGCTAACATATTGCTAAATATTTACTTGTTATATCAAGACGTCTCCCTTCTTCTGTTCTATACTCCTGAAAAAGGAAAATGATTATAACGACATTATTAGGGATATAGGAAAGGGTCATAGATCAGATTTATTAGTTGTAGTACAACTTGTACCTGGTTTATAAGATCGAACACATAGTTGGTTGCACAGTATGGTGCCAAACTGGCCCTGCTCTCAGGGCGTTTCTTGTTTCTCTCGGCTCTCAACTGATCTCGCAGAATCTCCAATGCCCGAATACTTGTTGATTCTCGAGACATAGGTGGTGGCTTTGGTACTCCTAGTGGGAGTTGTTGAGTTAGGGGTACTCAACAACTAGGGGATGTAAAGAAATGTGAATCCTAATGCAACAAACAACGGAAAAAACAGTTAGAAACTAACGTTGTATTAGGGAAGGAAGGGGTTGATCTTTTATCGAGACTTGAGTCTTCTTTCTCTCAGGAGGCTTGGGAGCTGTTGTAATGGGTGGAAGATGGCTGAAGTCTGGGGTAGCAGTAGCAGCGCTCCTGGTCCTCTCTTCTTCTCGAGAAGACTTTCTACTGGTAGCTCCAGTTGGTGTGCAGGATTTACTTGAACCTCGAATACTGGCACTGAATTCACTGTAATGCGGAGAACTTGCTTTCGATGAAGAGGCTCTGCTAATTGATGCTTTTGAGGAAGCTCTGCTAATCGCCGCTTTTGACGAACCTCTACTACTTTCTGATTTCGAAGAAGGTCTGCTGCTTTCTGGTTTCGAAGAAGCTCTGCTGCTTTCTGATTTAGAAGAGGCCCTGCTACTTTCTGCTTTCGAAGAAGCTCTGCTACTCGCTGCATCGGAAAGTTTAGATGATGTTTTGGATATTGGTCGTTTACTTGACGCTTTAGAGGACTCTCTCGCTATTGATAGTCCACTTGATGAAGAACTTCCATCGCTTCCTTCAGAAGAATCAAACTTCGTTTGGAGGGCAGCCTTAGCTGCTATTGAAGATTTGGATGTCTTCCCGGAGGAGGCACGACTGACAGCCTTCACCTCTTCCTCTGAACTCGAAGAGCTGGAAGAGCTGTGTTTACTGCTAGCTCGACTGGAGTGACGGCTGGAAGGTTTGCTAGAGCGCTTACTTGAAGCTTTGGAGACGGGTCTCTCTGGTGAAGTATCGGAGCTAGAACTCTTGGCTGCCTCAAATAGAGAATCGTCAGATGGATATCCCTCTCTAGATACAGATTTTCTGGCGGATGAGGTTTTCCCAGATGCCCTACTTTCAAACTCGCCTGCTGATTTTTTAGACGCACTACTTTCTGTTCTGCTCGGGGATTTAGTTGGGGATTTGGATGACGCTTTGCTCAAAGTACCGGATTTAGAGCTCGTATCGCTCACGCTGGAAACCTTAGCGTAACTCTTCTTGGAAGTTCTGCTTATCACAGCACCTTCACCTGCCTCTGAGTCGCTAGATGTCTTACTTCCTGAACTATGAGACTGTTTTTTAATGCCTCCAGAAGATTTTCCAGATTTGCTGCTCCTACTGCTTGCCCTGGAAGATTTATCTGAAGGTAGAATCATTTCTTCCAACTGATCCAAAGTATCTTCAAACACACCGGGCGATGAGGATTTATCAGACCCAGATGATTTAGGTGACTCTTTTCCAGATACTCGTGAATGACCAGACTTTTTACCCGACTTTTTGTCTTCGTCACTTGAAAATATATCTGAATAGCCATCTTCTGAAGAACTTTCTTTCTCTTTTGGTTCAGAGCTCTTCTTAGAGACTGCACTGGCTGCAAACTCCTGTGCGTCTAGAATCCTAGATCGGTTTGATGCGGAGGATGTTGGGCGAGCTAGTTTTACACTAGGTACAGGGGTATCATCTCCACTGCTCTCCTGCCCAAGCTGCACCTCATCATCCAACTCAAACCCGACCATACTCATCGGTTTGGAGCGGGATTTACTGCGGAAACTAATCATGCTCCCGGGAGATTTCTTGTCTTTTTTGTATTGCTGTTCCTGCTCTGATGATTGGTCGCTGCTATGATGAGATTTGACAGCCCTGCCTGGGGTCAGTGTGGCGGTTGAGGAGCCACTTTGGGGTCGAGGTGTAGCAGAACCACTTTGACCTCGTGCCAGTTCTGGGGTTCCAGACTCTCCCTGCAGCTTCCTGAGATACTTCTTTTCCTCCAAATACTCTGTCTCTGCCCTGATACTGGATTGAGCACTGCTCACACTGCTCCTACTGGCTGTATGACGGGATGAACGTCCCCCTCGTGGAGGTTTTTGAGGTGAAACCATTGCCTTCATGGGACTCAGAGTGTCAGAACCTCGTGAGCCCAACCTTAGGTCTAGATCAACTTGCTCGCCACCTTGTGGTGTCCCAGATTTATGTGATGCTATAGAATGGTGGCCACTTTTTGCAGACAACTTTCTGGCCGATAATTTACCTCCATGATCGTCGGAGCCTGAGCTTTTAGGTTTGGGTGTTTTGACCAGTGATGTCTTGTCAGTGGAAGCAGATGATTTACGATTCTTAGGGGACTCCCGTTTTATTGGTGTGGTAGATTTTAGAGAGGGAGACCCGCTTTTCTGAGATACCCTGCTGCTTTTTCCACTTTCAGGCGATTTACGACTCTTTCGAGATAAGGTGCTATCTTTTGCTGACGATTTATGACTCTTTGGTGATGGAGCAATTTCTTTTGCGGATGATTTCCTACTCTCTGGAGAAAGGATGCGCTCTTTTACTGATGAAGTTTCATTGGCCTCAGAAACGGATTTACTACTCCGACTACTTGCCCTGGAAGAATCACCGATCCAATCCTCCAATTGATCTGCAGCATCTTCAAACATACCAGGCGATGACGACTTGGAAGACTTGGAGGATGATTTTGCTGTACTGGTTCCGGATTTTCGACTTTCTCCAGAATGACTTCTACTGGTTCTTGCCGAAGTCCGACTGCCTGGCAACTCCACATCTTTCACTAATGATTTTCTACTGCTTGAGGATAGACCCCTTTCTTGTGCTTTTGGTGTTTGACTTTCTTCCAACTTGCTTGCTCGGGAAGATTGATGGCTAGATTTGATCTGTGAATCATCGCTATACTGATGGTCTTCACTCGAGTATTGGTATGCATCCTCATCCAACTTGGAACTGCGTGCCAGCGATATCCTGTCACTTACTCCGCAGCTCATTGGAGTTTTGCTACGATGATCAGAACCTCGGCTCTGTTTCAGTTCTAGGATCTGACCCACACCCACAGTTGGAGGGGGTTCATCTTCATCAAAACTGTCTGAGTATCCTCCATCATCATCGTGAATTAAATCTCCAAGCGAAGCGATGGACTTGGCTTTCTGCTTAGTTGGGGAAACGTCCGCTCCTGGAGTCCGGAGTCCAGGAGTTACTGATTTTATTTTGAATTCAACTGGAGTTTGAGGAAGATCAACATCATTCGGAGTTGCAGACTTGTGTTTTTCTTCCGTTGGTGTTCTAAACTTGACTTTTCCACTAACTGGACTCACTGACTTGACTTTGTCAGCAACTGGACTCACTGACTTGACTTTGTCAGCAACTGGACTAACTGACTTGACTTTGTCAGCAACTGGACTCACTGACTTGACTTTGTCAGCAACTGGACTCACTGACTTGACTTTGTCGGCAACTTGACTCACCGACTTGGCTTTGTCAGCAACTGGACTCACTGAATTGACTTTGTCAGCAACTGGACTTTCTGACTTGACTTTGTCAGCAACTGGAGTCACTGAATTGACTTTGTCAGCAACTGGACTAACTGACTTGACTTTGTCAGCAACTGGACTCACTGACTTGACTTTGTCAGCAACTGGACTCACTGACTTGACTTTGTCTGCAACTGGACTGACTGACTTGACTTTTTCAGCAACTGGACTCACTGAATTGACTTTGTCAGCAACTGGACTTTCTGACTTGACTTTGTCAGCAACTGGACTCACTGACTTGACTTTGTCAGCAACTGGACTCAAAGACTTGATTTTGTCAGCAACTGGACTCACTGACTTGATTTTGTCAGCAACTGGACTCACTGACTTGATTTTGTCAGCAACTGGACTCACTGACTTGACTCTGTCAGCAACTGGACTCACTGACTTGACTTTGTCAGCAGCTGGACTTACTGACTTGACTTTGTCAGCAACTGGACTCATTGACTTGACTCTGTCAGCAACTGGACTCACTGACTTGACTTTGTCAGCAACTGGACTCACTGACTTGATTTTGTCAGCAACTGGACTCACTGACTTGACTTTGTCAGAAACTGGACTCATTGACTTGACTTTGTCAGCAACTGGACTCACTGACTTGACTTTGTCAGCAACTGGACTCACTGACTTGACTTTGTCAGTAACTGGACTCACTGACTTGACTTTGTCAGCAACGGGACTTACTGACTTGACTTTGTCAGCAACTGGACTCACTGACTTGACTTTTTCAGCAACTGGACTCACTGACTTGAGATTGTCAGCAACTGGACTCACTGACTTGACTTTGTCAGCAATTGGACTTACTGACTTGACTTTGTCAGCAACTGGACTGAATGACTTGACTTTGTCAGCAACTGGACTGAATGGCTTGATTTTGTCAGCAACTGGACTCACTGACTTGATTTTGTCAGCAACTGGACTCACTGACTTGATTTTGTCAGCAACTGGACTCACTGACTTGACTTTGTCAGCAACTGGACTCACTGACTTGACTTTGTCAGCAGATGGGCTCACTGACTTGACTTTGTCAGCAACTGGACTCACTGACTTGACTTTGTCAGCAACTGGACTCACTGACTTGACTTTGTCAGCAACTGGACTCACTGATTTGACTTTGTCAGAAACTGGACTCACTGACTTGACTTTGTCAGCAACTGGACTCACTGACTTGACTTTGTCAGCAACGGGACTTACTGACTTGACTTTGTCAGCAACTGGACTCACTGACTTTACTTTGTCAGCTAGGTCATCTTCATCAAAACTGTCTGAGTATTCACCATAGTCATCGTGAATTAAATATCCTTTGTCAGCAATGGGGGTCGCTGAGTTGATATGAACAGCATCTGGGTCCATGTCTTTCCCAGATCGTATATTTTCACCTCCTGGAGTTATTGACTTAACAGGAGTAGCTACTACTTTGCCATCTGACTGATCGATATTTATTTGCTCACCAATCACCTCGTCAACGACATTTCCTGACTCAATAAAATCATGTACAGGCTCAGTTATTTCTGTCACCAGGGTTATTGACTTTGTTGATTCTGCTGACTTGAGTCTGATCTCGGGAGTGACTGACCGTACGGGTGTTTGAGTTGGTGATTTTGACTTCCCACTCTTAGGACGGGCCACTCCAAGAGGAGAAGTTGACTTGATTCCCGCGGGACTAGTAGAGTTCAACATATCTATCACAGGGGTAACTGATTTAGCACTTCCACTGCGACTGGAGGTCAGATCATTTCCATACTTCTTTTGTGTAACATCATCGGGAGATCTTGACTTTAAAGGAGTTTGATCTGCTGCAGAAGACCCTGAAATTAATTCTTTTACTGGGGTTGCGGAAGTTGAATTTTGACTAGATTCCATGAGAGGGGTTGCTGACTTAGTTTCGATTAAAACGGGGGTCTTTGACTTAGTTTCCAATGCAACAGGAGTTGCTGACTTAGTTTCCAATGTCACAGGAGTCGCTGACTTAGTTTCCAATGTAACAGGAGTTGCTGACTTAGTTTCCAATGCAACAGGAGTTGCTGACTTAGTTTCCAAGGCAACAGGAGTTGCTGAGTTAGTTCCCAATGTAACAGGGGTAGCTGACTTAGTTTCCAAGGCAACAGGAGTTGCTGACTTAGTTTCCAAGGCAACAGGAGTTGCTGACTTGGTTTCCAAGGTAACAGGAGTTGCTGACTTAGTTTCCAATGTAACAGGAGTTACTGACTTAGTTTCCAAGGCAACAGGAGTAGCTGACTTAGTTTCCAATGCAACAGGAGTTGCTGACTTAGTTTTCAATGCAACAGGAGTTGCTGACTTAGTTTCCAATGTCACAGGAGTTGCTGACTTAGTTTCCAATGCAACAGGGGTTGCTGACTTAGTTTCCAGGGTAACAGGAGTTGCTGACTTAGTTTCCAAGGCAACAGGAGTTGCTGACTTAGTTTCCAATGTAACAGGAGTTGCTGACTTAGTTTCCAAGGCAACAGGAGTTGCTGACTTAGTTTCCAATGCAACAGGAGTTGCTGACTTGGCTTCCAATGCAACAGGAGTCGCTGACTTAGTTTTCAAGGCCACAGGAGTTGCTGACTTAGTTTCTAATGTAACAGGAGTTGCTGACTTAGTTTCCAAGATAGCAGGAGTCGCTGACTTAGTTTCCAATGTAATAGGAGTCGCTGACTTAGTTTCCAAGGTAACAGGGGTTGCTGACTTAGTTTCCAATGTAACAGGGGTGGCTGACTTAGTTTCCAAAGTAATATGAGTTGCTGACTTAGTTTCCACAGGAGTTGCTGACTTGGTTTCAGTGACTGCCTGGTCTAAACCATGTTTTCTTGAAGAGGCGTGGGACTCAGGGCTCTTTGCCAGATGCTCAATTGCTTGGGTAACTCCTGAAAATACAGTAAACAGTTAGCATTCCTCGCCACTTTTCTGGACAAATTTGAAACATTGTAACGGACCTGAGGCGCCTGCTTCTTCCCCACTTTGAGCTTTTTGGTCCTGCGAAAGGGACATTATTATGATGAGATTAAATAAATAAATTAAAGTCGTAAAAGCACTCAAAACTCTAAAAGCCCCTTCATTTCTGACGTCACACATACCACTATATCGGCATTAGTCATTTTAAATGCAGACAAGGGGCGTTATCGTCGCCAACTGGGAGCTTTCCAGCGAAATTTGCGACTTCCTATAGCAATGGGAAAAATGAACGATCGGTGGACGAGTAACATAAACGGATCATCTACAAGATCGCATGCTTTCTACCATATATCAGTCTCCCTCTCGCTTTTCTTTCTCTATCTCTCTCCCTTTCGTTATCTCTCACGGACTCCCTCCCTTTCTCCCTTGCTTGAGATTGATCACGGTTTTTGTACGTGTGAAGATGCATAAAGATTGCAGCCTGGTTTTAAATCATCTCATCTGCTGGCCTATTGCTTTCATCTCCCCTCCCTCTCTCACGCTATACAGAGGGGGCTTTATTAACAACTAGTGTTAAACCCTTGGTATCGCTGAGCCGATTTTACGCGTGCAATGAATGAATTGCTAAGCAATCGGTGTGCTTTATAGAACATATAGAAGGTGAACAGATGCTGGAACAATGGGGGGATTCGAGAAGAAGAGGGAAGAAAAGAATAGAAGATGAAGAGCCATGCTGGTTAACCACAACACGTGGAAGGATGGTGGAAGCAGTCGGTGTCAGGGTGGGAATCTATACTTTAAGCAAAAGGAGGGAGATGTGCTGCAGGGGCGCAGCCAAGATAAAGTGGGCGGTATGGAAAAGGAAATTTCAGTTTATTAACAAGCTGTTATGCTATAGTGATACTGAAAACAGTTCTGCATGGATGTCCAAGTATATACCATTACAATGAAGTGCAATATATCAACATTAGGAAATTAGGACAGGTAATGATACATTAGGGAACATTTAAATTGAAGGCGCTAGATGTGCTTGAAGTATCTTATTGGCCGCGCTATACTAATACAGCAAAGAAAGCACGCTTGGGCGACAGATGATGGTCATTAAACTTTGTCTGAAATTCAGGCAAGCATATTGTAAGAAATATTGAGAAGAGAGACTAGAGAGCGTGATTGAAAGAGAGAAACGTTATAAGACGACCATGCTGGCTACGTTGCGTGAAAAACTAGGCACGGCAGGAATATGTGCATATGAGAAACGGAGTGCTTCTTAAGTTAGGTAAGCAAAGAAAAGAGAACAGCTGTGATTACTGAATAGTCTGAGAACGAAAATGATACGTGAGAAATTAGCAGATCATCAAGGAAATATTGCTGTGGTGAAGATGATTGTTTGTTCGATCAGTGAGACATAGGGTGTGTGACTGGTGACAAGTTGGGAATTGTATGTGATTCTGTTGAGATGCACTTTCTTCATTCACAGTTCCTCGAAATCATATTTGATTTTGTTGAGTAAGGGGATACCCTCTCTCAATGAGTCTCATACCTCAACAAGTTTGATTAATGAAACTACCGCCCCCGCCCCCCTGCACATCAGATCATGCTCGGAATAATTATAGTTCATCTTTATAATTCGTGAAAAACTTACCTGTTTTAACCGAGTGCTTCAAAGAAATTCTCATTTTATTTTTGGCCGTTTTGACCCAATCTAATCTCTATTATAAGTTGAAGATGAACGTCGTCGAAGTAGTCGTTCGTTAGGCGGTATCTAAGCGACCGACTGCTCCTTCATTAAGAATCCCAATGGCCTGTTTCCAAGAACTGTTGGTGAACTGACAACGCAAAATCGCGCGCACACCACAAACTGTGTAGCACACCCTGTAGTGAGGCACCCGCGCGTTACAGACACGTCATTTTGATTGTCGTCATTCATGTTGCTATTTCTACAGTTCTCTCAGATCTCCTGCTATCAGATCACATCAACCTCATTAGTACCCCTGTCAGTGTCACATTTCTCTGTACTCACATGTCTTTGTGACATGTATTCCACACCCATGGGAGTGTCGAATTGAACTTTGATGGAAAACTCAAATCCAGGCAACGAAATACGTTAAACACCCGGCTTTCTTCTTGAGAGCAGATGTTTAAAGTTACACACGCCATGTGTACGTCACCGAATCGTCACGAGTGCTCGGTATTGCGAATCGGGCTAATCAGCAGATAATCACGTATCACAGCTGCTAATGAGGTATGCGTACCAAAGGCTTGTGATGTGATTCGAAGATAGAGGACATTTATCAAAGAGCTAAGGATCTCATGACTAATCAGAATGGTAATCCCTCATTAGCAGCTGTGATACGTGATTCTCTGCTGCTTAGCCCGA
>AVPN01000103.1:81243-101555 GCA_000695325.1 Pleurobrachia bachei | reverse complement strand
AGGCTAGAAGGCCGAAAATTTGGGGATTTGTAGAGGATACCAAGGTGTATCAGCCCAAGCAGTGATTTTTGAAATGGTGCTCAATTTTTTGTTTGAGACCATTTTACTTTTTTTCGACTTTGAGGCCATATTTGGACATGTTCCTATGGATTGTTAAGGCTAAAAATCGGACATTAGGTGCATCCCACAATTGTAAAAGTAGCCACAAATTTTCAGAAGGTCCGAATTTGAAATGTGGTCTACAGGTTTCTTTTTGTAAAGCACATATTTTAGGAAAACGTAAAATGGCCATAACGCAAAAACGGTAAGTCCTAGCGATCTAATTTCATGCTAAATCGATTCAGCGTGTCCGATTTTGGGGGGGTCGTCTCTTAGACATTTTGCTCTAAGTCCAACCGTTTTTTCAGAAATCGCATTTCAAGGTTTGTACATGTTGAGCTGGAATGCTTCTATCCAGAGCTAATCTTATCTCTTTCAGCTAAACATGTACAAACCTTGGAATGCGATTTCTGAAAAAACGGTTGGACTTAGAGCAAAATGTCTAAGAGACGACCCCCCCAAAATCGGACACGCTGAATCGATTTAGCATGAATTTAGACCGCTAGAACTTACCGTTTTTGCGTTATGGCCATTTTACGTTTTCCTAAAATATGTGCTTTACAAAAAGAAACCTGTAGACCACATTTCAAATTCGGACCTTCTGAAATTTTGTGGCTACCTTTAAAATCGTTAGATGCACCTAATGTCCGATTTTTAGCCTTAACAATCCATAGGAACATGTCCAAATATGGCCTCAAAGTCGAAAAAAAGTAAAATGGTCTCAAACAAAAAATTGAGCACCATTTCAAAAATCACTGCTTGGGCTGATACACCTTGGTATCCTCTACAAATCCCCGAATTTTTGGCCTTCTAGCCCTAAAATTAAAATTTAGGACCCTCAAAAACTGCTATTTCGGGTCCTCTTTTTTCCGACTTTGAGGGGCTGTAGCAAAAATATGAATTCGAGTTAAGGGCTAAAATTGCATTTTTGAGGTCCCCTTGGTATGCCCAACAACCCCATATGGTGAGCTAAGCGGGCACTCGACAAAAATTTCGCCGAGGTGTACCCTTAATACAGGGTCGAACATCGAACAATAAGGCAATCAAAACTGTATAGTTGTGTGCGTGTCGTGTGTAAGCCAAGCTGTGTATGACATAACGGTGTTCCCAAGGATTTTAGGGGTACAGGTCATTGTCAGCAGGAATGATGCAATGATCATCGAACCGTCATGTGCTTCATGGACCAGACAGTTTTATTGTTTTGTAGTTAGAATTTGTTTCGATATTGCTTGGCTGATTTACATGACTAACTGACATGTACAATGTCTTTGTGTCAAAACCTAGAACTGCACAGATCTTGTTCGGGAATTGCTCAAGTCAATCACTTTAGTTTTCTATTATATAGTCTCGCTTTGTAGTATAAAGCTACCTCCTGACAACAACTCTATCCTCCCTCGATCTATCTAACGAACACATAGAAACCAGTGTGAGCTACACAACGTTCTCCCCAAACATCTCAATTCTCTCCCCTAAACAGGACAAAACATGGCAGACTCCCCCAGACCATCATCCCCTTCGTTTGAGGGTAACTGGAGACTGGAGACATCAGACAACTTCGAGGATTTCCTTTACGATTGTAGTAAGTGTAATTTGAGGGGAGGGATGGGAACCTTAGCAAGTAATTTGATGGAGGGGTTAAACCTTTGTGCTTGCCAGCACAGTGATTTATCTCCCAGGGAGACAATCCCTCTAAACACTCAAATTATTATTAATATTACTGCTTCTTTCCCACCCCAAAATCACTCACGATTACATAATACATATCTACATCGTGCATCACAAGAGCTGTTTCGTCCACAGTTCCGACCAATTCACATCACGTTATACCCAGTTGTTTTCATAAGCTACACTTTTCAATCTTCAGGCCATATATCCATCATTCCATCTGGGCCCTATGAGTTAGTACACATATCGAATCTATCCATTATTCCTAGGGGTAAAGTTGTCTGGTCATGGTAAGCTAAACGTTCTACCGGGACACCCCAGGGTGTCTCACTGTCTTTGCATCACCTGTATAGTTGAAAAAACCCCAAATTTCAAATCTGCCAAAGGAGTTGCTGTCAAGTGTCATACTACGACTCACACAGTAAAATCCCGCATTATTCTGTGCCCTATATATACTGAGTACATCTAGTATGAGAATCACGTGATACAACAGGAAGACACTAAGACAGGTGAAAAGTTCTCTATCTCTCTATCTCTCTATCTATCTCTCACCCGCTCTTTTTCTCTCTTTTTCAGTCTGTTGTATGTCTCCCTTTCCCTTTATTGAGGGTTGTTTTGCCAAGCAGAACCTACAGTACCACTGTCATTTTACGAATATGATACTAATTATTGTTAAAATTGGAATTTGTTATCTTTTTTATCAGCCCGAGTTTTAAATTTCTACCTCTCTCTCTCTGTCCCAGTATTTACAACCTCTCTAGCTCCTTCATCAAATATATTTTAGCTAGAGTCATTAGCGGTTTGAACCGTATACCAGGCGTTTCGTGTGAGACCAATATTATATTCTCTCATGCTCAATAGGACCTGTGTCCCGTTGATTATATTTGAAATGAAAATATTCTGTGTGGCAAGGGATGACTTATCTTGCAGTGTCTCAAAACCCCGCCCTGTGCAGAACCAGACGCTTCTGGTTTTGTAAAACATCTCGTCACATGATGATATGCCGTATTGCGAAAACGAATGATAAACATCTGCTATCTCTCTCTATCTCTATCTGTCTCTCTCTCTCTCTCTCCCCCTCTCTCTCTCTCTCTCTATCTGTCTCTCTCTCTCTCTCTCTCTCTTTCTCTCCCTCCCCTCCTTCCCTCCCTCTCTCTCCCTCCCTCGTATATATCACGCGTCACGCCACCCGAGGACGGCGTCTAGAATTTCCCACTTCACTTTCCTATACCTCTACCTTTCGTTTGCCTGCTCTCTAGCCCTCAACAGATAACACACCATGCCTGCCAACTTTGCTGGACACTGGAAACTTGAGAAATCAGAACATTTTGATGCCTTCCTTGAAGAAATGAGTACGTTTCATACCGGACACAGTACACACACGGAGGGATATTTTCCTAGAACCGGCTCATATTTCCCCATTATAACACACATTCAAATGCCACATGGCGCTGTTTTATTGTCTGAGGTGGCAAAAACCAGAGAGAATAAGTTAGTAGTGCTGATTCATCATAATGTTCATTTGAACAATTCATATGATTTAGTGATGCCCATATCATCCTACAACCCAGTGAAAGAGGGGTCCCATCCCTAGCCATTACTATCCCCACTACACCTCTCCTCACCTCACTCCCACTCACCTCTTTCTTCCAGATGTTGGTTTATTGAAGAGGAAAGCAGCCAAGCTGGTCAGTTCAGAGCACATCATCAAGCAAGAGGGAGATAACATGGAGGTCAATGTCGTCGCTACAGGTATATTGTTGTCCACGTTTTTGTGACCTCCCCGTGGTAAAATTTGTCACTCCCTGTAGGTACTGACAGTGTATACACCTTACGATCTGGCTATGTCTGTGTCACGGATATATATTCCATGTTGCCCAATTTACCTAATCTTTAGTGAAATATGTGTAGTATGATACATGTGTGAGTCCAGAGGGAGTAATAAAGACACTAATGTAGGGTGCTTGATTGTATGAATCCATAACTGAGATGTACCTAACCCAGGGGGAGGTGAAATATTGTCCAAGATTAAAGGTAGATGCATGACATAAGATGGCCAGAGAGAAGTGCTCTCTCTCTCTCTCTTGGACATGGACAGAGAGAGAGAGGGAGACTGTCATGTGTGTGAGAGGGATCCCTTCTCTGATTTCAAACCTCAGCAGGTCATTTTCCCAGCACGAAATAAACACTGAACAGCTGTTGAAATAATGAGATGAATTTTGCGCCCTGTGATGTCTGGCCGAAGTTAAACAGAGTGCCAAACATTTGAACCAGACAAAAATAATGTTATGGATAGATTCTTCAAAATTCCAAAACCCATCCAAAATTCCAAAACTACAAGACTCATCCATTGATTTCTCAGGTCAGAAAGGAAAGCACCAGGTATATACAGTTGGTGGATCGTTCACAGAAAGCGAAATCAACGGAGAGGAAGCTGAGGTGAGCTGCTCCTTCATAAACAAAACCATTGCTCCTTTATAAACACCGCCACCCCTCCTTTGTGAGATTCGTGATACACCCCACATGTGCTAATACCCAACTATCTCCATACCGTTTACTAAATCAGTTTATAATGACCACACATGACCCAGGTCAGCACAAGTTGGGACGGTGATTGCATCATGGAGAAGCACAAGACCCCCAATCTAGAATACACCCTGAAACGCGAACTCCAGGATGACAACACCATGCAAGACCATTCAAACCTTAGAAATACCAACGGTACCAATGTTATACTTATGATTACTACTGTTACCATGGTTAACATGTGAATATATTACCACTGTTACCATGGTTACTATGTGAATAGAACTATTTTGTTTTCTTAAACTTAATATTTTCCCTCTTTTTGCAGCACTTGGAATCACCCAAGGGAACAAAAGCCAGACGAATCTACAAGAAAGTGGAGTGAAAGACAATTTAGCTTTTTATGTTTCATTTTGTCCTATCCCATCACTAAATTAACTTAACCAAAACCAACAAAACACCGCCTATAACTTGTAATATACCAGGGTGGGGGCTTGTTGAGTAATGGTGGGAGGGGTATAGCAGGAAGTGATGTACTAACATTGTACATTGTATACACCTCACACGACTGCCGACTGGTTCACTTTCCACCAACATTTCTCTAGATCGGCATCCCCGAGGTCGGAAGAACAAATTACAAACTACAACCTGACACGATTTAATGGACATACCTCGGAAACAGAAGAAGAGAGGGACATTGTGGCAGGACGGGCCGGGTTTTCTGCCTTCCATCGAGATGGCACTGAAGAAGAGATGTATCTTGATTAGGAACCGGCGATATAATAATACTTGGGATCGATCCGTGATGGGATCGATAACAAATATCACCGGTTCCTACTCTTGATTAGCTCCTGAAAGGGTCGCAACTAAACAGTATCAGAACATACGCTTGATCACTTACCAGGGAAGAGATCTGAGTGGAGGTGTATGATATCTCGTGTCCTCTGTATAGCCTCGTCATAACTAGTCACATAGTAATCTGTACTCCCACTCTCTCTACAATGTAGATCCGCTCCACCCAACTCCTCAGCAGATACATCTTCCCCTGTAGCCGCCTGTAGAGGTGGCACGTATTAGATACTAATTAGCGTCTTTAAAAGTAGGAAATGTAGGAAAACAATGATATGTATATCTGAAACATAAACACAACACGGATGTTTATGAGACCCTATGTGTTTATGTGGATCAGGTCCCCCCTATGTTGAATGTACCTTAACGAGGGGTGGTCCGGCAAGGTAGAGACTTCCTATTTCCTTCATTATGACACAATGGGTGGGCATTACAGCCGAGTAGGCAGCACCGGCAGTACATGATCCACATACCAGGGAGACCTGTGACAAGAATACATTGTCAAACTTAACTTGACTGTTGTGCAAAGTTTGCAGCAAACGGGGTCGTATAAGTAAAAGCTGTGGAAAGAAGGGGAAGTTGGAAACAGTAATGTGAAGTTGTTATATTCTAACCCTCCTTTGCAGTTGTTGTTTCAGGCTTTTCGGAACTACTTTAAACAAATTAATTTGAGGACAATGTCCTTGGGTTAATAAGCCTTTATAATGACCACACATGACCCAGGTCAGCACAAGTTGGGACGGTGATTGCATCATGGAGAAGCACAAGACCCCCAATCTAGAATACACCCTGAAACGCGAACTCCAGGATGACAACACCATGGTTCTGGTAAGTTTGGAATCTTTATGGTTGCCATGGTTACAATATGAATAGATTACTACTGTTACCATGGTTAACATGTGAATATATTACCACTGTTACCATGGTTACTATGTGAATAGAACTATTTTGTTTTCTTAAACTTAATATTTTCCCTCTTTTTGCAGCACTTGGAATCACCCAAGGGAACAAAAGCCAGACGAATCTACAAGAAAGTGGAGTGAAAGACAATTTAGCTTTTTATGTTTCATTTTGTCCTATCCCATCACTAAATTAACTTAACCAAAACCAACAAAACACCGCCTATAACTTGTAATATACCGGGGCGGGAGGGCCGAGGGGGGGGGGGCTGTATAGCAGGAAATGATGTACTAACAATGTACAGGTATACCTCACACGACTGGTTCACATTCGACCAACATTGATTTATCGGAATCCCCCATACCAGAGCGGAGGAGGAACAAGTCACGAAGAACTAACTGACAATTGTTTCAATTTGATGGACAATGTACCTACCTCGGAAACAGAAGAAGATAGGGACATTGTGGTAGAATAGGCCGGTTCTTCTACCTTCCATCGGGATGGCACTAGAAGAGGGGTATCTCGATTATTAGGTCGAGTGAAAGGGTGGCAAGCAGACCAATGTGACACTATCAGAACACACACTTGACTCACCAGAGGTATAAAACCGGTTCAAAACTGCAGTGATGTGGTTTTCAGACCAGTGTCAGAACTTACCAGGGAAGAGATCTGAGTAAAGATGTATGATATCCCGTGTCCTCTGTATGGCTTCATCATAGCTGGTTACATAGTAATCTGTACTCCCACTCTCCCTGCAATGCAGATCCGCGCCACCCAACTCTTCGGCAGATACATCTTCACCTGTAGCCGCCTGTGCAGGGTGTGAGTCACGTGTTAATTACTAGGAATAATAAGGAATTTGTTAAAGTAGGAATTGTAGGGGGAGTTTGTCTGTATAACATGTGTTTATGAGGGTCACTGGGTCAGATCACCCTGTGTTGAATGTACCTTAACGAGGGGTGGTCCAGCAAGGTAGAGACTTCCTATTTCCTTCATAATAACACAGTGGGTGGGCATAACAGCCGAGTAGGCAGCCCCGGCAGTACATGATCCACAAACCAGGGACACCTGTGATAAGGTACAGTGTTACCCCCTTACTCAACAAGACTTCTCGGGGGAATTGTTTTTTGCATAATTTTGGGAAGATTTATCTGTCTGGTAACCGTCTGGTGGAAAGAAGGGAATATTGAAACAGTATACAGTATAGTAATGTGGAGAAGGGGACATTTCTTGTACCTGCGGAATCCCCTTGGCAGCCATTATGGCCTGTTTATAAAAGGACTTCCCTCCCTCTATAAAGATATTAGCCTGTTCAGGAAGATACGCTCCCCCACTATCCACTATGTACAGACAGGGTATATTGCACTGGGCTGCTATGTCTTGGATTCGTAGCTGCTTCTTCAGGGTGATTGGAAATACCGTTCCGCCTGTAACCAATTATAAGAGGGATTAGTTGACAATTGGGGTACAACATGACCAATTGTAGAACGGGACTAATGAACAGACGACACATTTAGGGTGAGATTGACACCAAACTCCAACTACCTTCTCTAGAGAGACACACTCCTACCTTTGACAGTAGCATCACTGCCCATGATCATGGTGAGGACTCCTCCGATACTTCCAATACCTCCGATACTCCCCGCACAGGGAACATCACCATAACGGAGATCTAGCCCCGCCTGACGGCCCAACTCTGAAATATAAAAGGAGTGAAATGTTTGTAAACTTTAGATTTGGGACCACATGATATGGTCGTCTGCAGAACTTGGTTTGCTGCTATAATAATGGTATCCATGCAATGGTTGCTATGGTTTTATAAAATTCAAATGTTCACCTAAGAAAGGGGTTCCGGGATCGAGAAGTCGAGATAATTTCTCTCTGATTGGTAGTTTCTTGTTTTTGATGGTGTGCCGTTTCATAGCCTTCTCTCCACCTCCCTCCATACACTGTTGCCACCTGCAAAACACATAGAGTTCCTAATTGTGTGGATTAGTGTGGAGTAGTGATACAATGTGCAACAAGTCCTGAGCACATTGAATACTCACCAACTCAGGACACCGCAATATCAATGAATAGTAGATGTGCTCATACTGTTAAAAACTAGCTATACGGATACCTAGCGATACAACTCACTAGGAACCGACCGAATCAGGAAACACTGGTCCCTGATTGGCTGATAACCAGTCACGTGACCTAACTAACGCGTTCTGATTGGTTGTTTACTTGTTTCGGTCGGTTCCTGCAACTCACCTATCCTCCCATGTCTTCTGAAGAGACTCAGCAGCAGCAGTAGACCCGCTCCTAGCACAGTTCCCCAGGGATAAGGCCCTCCTACAGGATGCCTTGAGCAACATGAGCGAGCTATATAATGAGAAATAATGAGAGCTATATAATAGAAGGGTTGTGGGTACTATAGAGAAAGGAAATAAAACAACTCATCTCCTTTAAAAAAGTTCAAATCAGATTTTTGTTCTATCAAAAAGTACTAAATCATCGTTACATATTCGCCAGTCAAATATAACAGATTAAATTAATTAAAAAGTAGTGTAAATATTAATTATCATGCACCCTTCCCTCCTCTAATTATCCCCAGCTCCTGTAGGTCGTGTTGTAGCTACCATCAGGGCAGTATGACACCAAGTCTCATCTCCCTCTCCCTCAACACCCCACTCCCTATAAAACTCCCTCATCCACTCCCTCCACCCTTCAATGGTCAACCCCCGCTCTTCACAGGCCCGCGTTGTCATACTATAACTAGTCAGGTAATCCAGGGTGTTCTCCATGCTCCATGTCACGTGTGTGTCATGTTCAACCACGTGTCTCCCACTCTCACCCTCCCAGGGAAGGGTGATGGTTGTGTAATTGGTGACGTAGTATTGGTGCAGTGCTGTGGTTCCGTAACTCATCAATACTCCATCCAGAGATCGGTGGGCATCACCAAGAGTAGAGCAAGAGACACAGGTGGGGGATTTGAAAAGGATGAGAGCTAGGGCACCACCGGGCTTTAGTACACGTTCTACCTGGAATTATATAATTAGGGAACATAATATAGGCAAGAAGGGTTCAGAAAACTACTTGTACAATTCATCAACAAAACTAGAAGACAGACAATTTATGACACAAAATATGGCGAGGATTCTTTTTTGTACAACAAATGAGCATACGAGGAGAGAGTGACTGAAAAGTTGTAATGTCTGCGGTTTGGATAGGACAGTCTTCTGTGAGACAACTGAACACGATGAAAGAGGTGAAGCACAATATATTTACCTTCAATCAAATCTTAACAGCCGACACCATAGTACAAGTATACCCAAGCTCATGCTCCCCCTCCTTATCTTCCTCCCTGATAAACTCCCTAAACACTCCCTCAACCTCCTCAATTCCCCTCTCCAAACTCCATTCCCGTTCATTACACATATTCTTGAAACCCGACCAAGTTGAAACGAGGTCCAACAACCCGGGGTATGTGATTGGTAACCGTAGGTCTATCTCGTGTGTGCAGTGGGTCCATCCTTCAGGGAATTGGATGGTTGAGTACCGGGTAGAAAAGTGTTCTCGACGGGATTCAGGGAAATATCCGTGGAGAGTGGTTAGGTTGTAGTGGTGGAGAGCGGCCGAGAGGGCGGGTGAAGTCGGGATATGGGGGTCTGGGTAGCAGATCAAGTTAACACACCCATTAGTTCGCAGGACCCGGGACACCTGTTGAGCGGAGCGGGATATATATCTCGAGGCTGTGAACTTTGTTCAGGAAAACATGAATTAGGTGCTGCAAAATGATCAAAGGGCCTGACATTTTTGTGAAAACAAACTCACGTACATTATTCAGAATGAAAACAAAACATGCTAGTAACATCAACTATGTAACATTGTAATATAATACCTCTTTGAAGAAAGCGGGTAGATCGAAATAGTGAGCTGCCTGTACTGCAGTGATTACATCGACACTGTTCGACTCTGCCGGTAAACTATCACACCCACCCTGCAGGACAAATGAAAAGATTAATCATGAGAATTCAAAAAAGTCTAACTACCCTTCTTCCTCAATTCGATCCGAATCACGCGAGGTTTGATGAGTGATAGATACATCTTCTGTCTCGATCTAGTTCATCAACAATCAGAATGTATGTAAATTAACCAACTAGTCTAGTGTGAATAGCCTTATAGCTATTTCTATTTATCTGTGTTCAATATTTTAATCATTATAGAGTTTTTAAGACGTAAGCACTCGCGCCATATGGCTGCTAATTTATTAGTAAGAGTCAGTCGGATATATTTTATGTGCAATCTGTACGTTATAAAAAATATCTTTTTCAAATCAAATCAAAGGGGGTCGAGCTAGGCAAATGTTGAGAAGGGCCGTATTTTTTGTACCTGTGGTATCCCCTTGGCAGCCATTATAGCCTGCTTATAGAACGACTTCCCTCCCTCGATAAAGATATTAGCCTGTTCTGGAAGATACGCACCCCCACTGTCCACTATGTACAGACAGGGTATGTTACACTGGGAAGCTATGTCCTGGATTCGTAGCTGCTTCTTCAGGGTGATGGGGAATACCGTGCCACCTGACAAATAGGAAGGGATTAATTGACATTTGGGGTACAACCTGACCAATTGTTGGACGGGACGACACATTTATGGTGAGATTGACACCAAACTACAACTACCTTCTCTAGAGAGAGAGACACACCTACCTTTGACAGTAGCATCACTACCCATGATCATGGTCAGGACCCCTCCAATACTTCCAATCCCTCCAATACTCCCTGCACAGGGAACATCACCATATCGGAGATCTAGCCCCGCCTGACGACCCAACTCTGAAATATAATAGGGGTGAAATAAGGGTGAAATGTTTGTAGACTGCAGTTGTGGGATCATGTGATCGTTCGCGTTTTCACAGAACAAAATGCCATTCAATGAGTTGAATCTCTATAAAATGTTCTCTACATTTGAAACTTGGTGTGTTGCTATGGTTTCAAAATAATCAAATGTTCACCTAGGAAAGGTGTTCCAGGATCGAGAAGTCGAGATAATTTCTCTCTGATTGGGAGTTTCTTGTTTTTGATGGTGTGCCGTTTCATAGCTTTCTCCCCACCTCCCTCCATACACTGCTGCCACCTGCAAAATACATATATAATTCATTGTGGGTATAAAGTAGCGATACAAATTGCAATGTGTTCAGGACTTGTTCAAGAGTAACTCAACAAATCAGTAACCTGTGATATTAACGAATAGGAGATGCGCTCATCATTAGGCTCTTGAAAAATATACTGTCTGGCGGATGGGATCCCCGGCACCAGACAGAAAATATATTAGCGATACAACTCACCTGTCTTCCCATGTCTTCTGAAGGGACTCAGCAGTAGCAGTAGACCCGCTCCTAGCACAGTTACCCAGGGATAGAGCCCTCCTACAAGATGCCTTGAGCAACATGAGAGAGCTATATAATAGAGATATAATGAGCGAGCTATATAATAGAAGGGTGGTGGGTATTATCATAGAGAAAGGAAATAAAACAACTCATCTCCTTTAAAAAAGTTGAAATCAGATTTTTGTTCTATCAAAAAATACTAAATCATCGTTAAATATTCGCCAGTCAAATATAACAGACTAAATTAATCAAATTAAAAAGTAGTGTATTGTAAACCCTTCCCTTCAGGAACCAACCGAATCAGGAAATACTGGTCCCTGATTGGCTGATAACCAGTCAACGTGACCTAACTAACGAGTTCTGATTGGTTGTTCACTTGTCGGTTCCTGGTCGCGTTGTAGCGACCATCAGGGCAGTATGACACCAAGTCTCATCTCCCTCTCCCTCAACACCCCACTCCCTATAAAACTCCCTCATCCACTCCCTCCACCCCTCAATGCTCAACCCCCGCTCCTCACAGGCCCGTGTTGTCATACTATAACTAGTCAGGTAATCCAGTGTATTCTCCATATTCCATGTCACGTGTGTGTCATATTCAACCACGTGTCTCCCACTCTCTCCCTCCCAGGGAAGGATGATGGTTGTGTAGTTGGTGAGGTAATATCGGTGGAGTGCTGTCGTTGCATAACTCATCAAAACTCCATCGAGAGATCGATGGGCATCACCAAGAGTGGAGCAAGAGACACAGGCGGGGGATTTGAAGAGGATCAGAGCGAGGGCACCACCGGGCTTTAGAACACGCTCGACCTAGAATTATATAATTAGGGAATGATTAGGGAATAATTAGGGAAAAATTAGGAAATGATTAGGGAACAAATATTGGCAAGAAGGGGAGATAAATACCTATACAATTCATTAACAAAACTAGAGTGCAGAGACAGACAATTTGTGACACAAAATATGGTGAGGATTGTTTTTTGTACAAACGAGCCTACGAGGAGAGAGTGTCTCTTGTAACGTCGCACACTGCTCCGGTTCGGATTAGGTAGTCATCTGTGCAGTGAGACAACTGAACACGACAAGATGAAAGTGGTGAAAACAATATAAGATGAAAGATGTGAAACAATGTATATTTACCTTCAATTAAATCTTAACAGCCGACACCATAGTACAAGTATACCCCAGCTCATGATCCCCCTCTTTATCCCCCTCCGTGATAAACTCTCTAAACACTCCCTCAACCTCCTCAATTCCCCTCTCCAAACTCCATTCCCGCTCATTACACATGTTCTTGAATCCCGACCAAGTTGAAATCAGGTCCAACAACCCAGGGTATGTGATGGGTAACCGTAGATCTATCTCGTGTGTGAAGTGAGTCCATCCCTCAGGGAACTGGATGGTTGAGTACCGGGTAGAGAAGTGTTCTCGACGGGAATCAGGGAAATATCCGTGGAGGGTTGTTAGGTTGTAGTGGTGAAGAGCGGCCGAGAGGGCGGGTGAGGTCGGGATATGGGGGTCTGGGTAGCAGATCAAGTTAACACACCCACTAGTTCGCAGGCATCGGGACACCTGTCGTGAAGAGCGGAGCTGGATAGATATCTCTCGAGGCTGTGAACTTTGTTTAGGAAACATGAATTAGGTGCTCCAAAATGATCAAGGGGCTGACATTTTTTGTGAAAACAAACTCACGTACATTATTCAGAATGAAAACAAAACATGCTAGTAATATGTTAACATTCTAATACCTCTTTGAAGAAAGCGGGTAAGTCGAAATAGTGAGCTGCCTGTACTGCAGTGATTACATCGACACTGTTCGAATCTGCCGGCAAGCTATCACACCCTCCCTGCAGGTGACTACTTTTCTAATTAGTACTCTTAAGTTTTTTCAGATTGATGGGAAGAAGGTCAATTCGATCCGAATCACGCGAGGTTTGATGAGTGATAGATACATCTTCTGTCTCGATCTAGTTCATCAACAATCAGAATGTATGTAAATACTTACCGTAGCGAATGTTACAGAAGGGTCAATAACTGCTTTTCGTGCCACTTCAATCTGTGTCTCTGAAATATCCACTCCCAGAATCCTATCTGCATGTCCTATGATCCTGCAAAATAATGAACTGATATCTAATTAATCTAACCTAAATTTATTTAGGAGGAGTGAGGACCCATTAATAAGTGAAGAACTGTTGTTGTTTTACCAAAAATTATCGTGTAAACGATAGAGGGTGACAAAAGTAATTTAACAATGTATACTTACTGCTTTGTGCTATTTCCAGGTCCACAGCCCACATCCAGCCATAACCCAGGCCTTCGTCCACCTAATAACTTCCCTACAATAGTCTCAATTAGGACAGTAGGCAGCTTTGGTCGGAATTTGTCGTATCGTGCCGAGAGGGCTTTATCCTTGAACAAACCTGCCTGAATAACAAGTTTTAGATCAAGTAGGATTTTACACCTGTTTATGCGGCTTGGAAACTTTTAGCCGTTCCAATATCTTTTAGTTTTTACATCGTGGAACTATCATTTGAATCGAGTCGGGATCTAGTTGTTATTGTTTGGGCTAATTGTTAACTAATAGATTACCACATTGTTACACCATTAGATAATCACTGTAACTCGCGCTTCTTACCGGATCTAAATCAATCGGTTTGGAAGAAAGACTCCTAGCCACTGCAGTGACTCCACTTCTAGCAGCCATATCTCACTTCTGCTTGCTAAACTTGCTTGCAACTTCAGATATCCTACACAAGACAGGTCATTTCTGTGAAATGTTGTTGTGAACGCGCGTGCAAAAAGTGCTGACAGTTAGCGGGGAGAGTACAGCGCGTTACATACATACAAGGGGTGTCGGACACGGGAAGTGGAACTACCGGTGCAGTGGGACCCAGGGGGATGGGACCAAGAGAGATAGGAATTATGAATTAGACGTATACTGAATTTTATCACATGACATGCGGCATATAGAAACTTAATATACAGAAAACACAACCCGATTTAAATAAACACAATAAAAAGTCTTTTGGTGTCATCGAAAAACTTCTAAGCTCGATCAATTTAGTACTCTTGTCCGTACAGTCACAGGACACAGCCCGACACAGTTAAGTTCTCCTTCACACTGTCTAATGGAGAGAACTTATCTTCCCTCCAACATTTAGAATCAGTCCAATCGATTGTGTACTCCACAAAGTATACTCACAAAGTCGTGTTGGTATTGGTTCAATAACTCATAACATGCAGAAGGTCCAGTGTCTGGTGTCCAGTGTTTCATGTTAATGTTGTTTCTTAGAAGACGAATGCTACAACAAGAATAATAGCAACAATTATAAAGAAGGGAAGATAGGTCTTCAGAAATCCACCAATCCTGAAGCAGTTTTACAAATTAGATAATCAACTACAACAAATAAGTACTTTTTCTTTCTCTTTCTAAAGAAAGAACATTCTAGGTACTACATCCTTATCTATACAAATCGGAGAGAGTATCATTATTCTACAGTTCCATTTTTTTAATAAACTAACGGTGTCGTTATAAACAACATACCCAGTAAATTTGGAGTAGGGCAGCAGATACAGGGCGATGTGCACCATATTCCAGTTGTTCTTTCTATCATATCCCATAAGGTTCAGGGCATAGGCAACGTGTGAGTGACAGTTGTCACAACATAAATTGTGCTGAAGGGAGAGAGGTGTGTTAGTTTACTTTTAGACATCATTGACTGATAAAAATTCTAACCTCATTCTTCATTCCTCGTACCAAAAGTGTAACATGATATATCAAGGTAGATTATGTAACACTGCCTGCTATCTCTAGCAGCTAACCCCACCTCCCCGCTAGGTGCGTTACAGCATACCCAATACCCATACATCCATACATGAATGAATGAGAGTAATATTTATTATTTACAACCATCACACATTATCAACATCACCCGGCCCAATCACCTCACACATCTAACTAGTTTCCCCACTCACCATCCTGCCTCTATATTCCTGGCTAGCCCGCAACACAGCAGTATCCCACTCCATCTCCGTGATCTTAGCAGGGTCTAACTGCCAATACTTCGTAGGATTTCCAAATGCCATGTTATCCACTGTGACCATATAAGGACCGGAGAAATCTTGGATCACCCCGTCAGCAGTGCAGATACCAGTGTGTCCGATTAGGGGGAATAGCCAGCTGAGTGGGGGAGGGATGTTAGGAGGAATAGACAACTGAGTGGGGGAGAGGGAATAGGGATGTTAGGGGGAATAGCCAACTGAGTGGGGGAGAGGAGAGGGATATGTTAGGGGGAATATCCAACTGAGTGGGGGAGGGATATTAGGGGGAATAGCCAACTGAATGGGGGAAGAGTGTTAGCAAGAATTAGAAGTCAAATAATAATATGTCTGACTGTTATATATGTGCATGGTGAAATGAGTTCCTTTATTGAGCGACCCTTCAGATTGTTTGGTTGTTAGGAGCGTTGCCTAGCAACAGTACAGCTGTGGGAGAGAGAAACAGTATCCGGTGTCATTTGTTAGTTTGATGAAACCTAGATTATAACTCCTCAGTCCTCCTCATTGTGTGATATTATGACGATATATCTGATATTCATTGACAAATTGACAGGATATTATCAAGTTGTAACTTTGTTACTAGTCCATTTTAAAATTAGACATTCCTTGTTAGTCTCGAGCTGCAGGTGGCACACTTCCTCACCCAGGGCCCAGGTGGCTGAGCTCCCTGATTCATCTCTCTCTAGCTCCCTACTAGGATCTAAATCAATCGGTTTGGAAGAAAGACTCCTAGCCACTGCAGTGACTCCACTTCTAGCAGCCATATCTCACTTCTGCTTGCTAAACTTGCTTGCAACTTCAGATATCCTACACAAGACAGGTCATTTCTGTGAAATGTTGTTGTGAACGCGCGTGCAAAAAGTGCTGACAGTTAGCGGGGAGAGTACAGCGCGTTACATACATACAAGGGGTGTCGGACACGGGAAGTGGAACTACCGGTGCAGTGGGACCCAGGGGGATGGGACCAAGAGAGATAGGAATTATGAATTAGACGTATACTGAATTTTATCACATGACATGCGGCATATAGAAACTTAATATACAGAAAACACAACCCGATTTAAATAAACACAATAAAAAGTCTTTTGGTGTCATCGAAAAACTTCTAAGCTCGATCAATTTAGTACTCTTGTCCGTACAGTCACAGGACACAGCCCGACACAGTTAAGTTCTCCTTCACACTGTCTAATGGAGAGAACTTATCTTCCCTCCAACATTTAGAATCAGTCCAATCGATTGTGTACTCCACAAAGTATACTCACAAAGTCGTGTTGGTATTGGTTCAATAACTCATAACATGCAGAAGGTCCAGTGTCTGGTGTCCAGTGTTTCATGTTAATGTTGTTTCTTAGAAGACGAATGCTACAACAAGAATAATAGCAACAATTATAAAGAAGGGAAGATAGGTCTTCAGAAATCCACCAATCCTGAAGCAGTTTTACAAATTAGATAATCAACTACAACAAATAAGTACTTTTTCTTTCTCTTTCTAAAGAAAGAACATTCTAGGTACTACATCCTTATCTATACAAATCGGAGAGAGTATCATTATTCTACAGTTCCATTTTTTTTATAAACTAACGGTGTCGTTATAAACAACATACCCAGTAAATTTGGAGTAAGGCAGCAGATACAGGGCGATGTGCACCATATTCCAGTTGTTCTTTCTATCATATCCCATAAGGTTCAGGGCATAGGCAACGTGTGAGTGACAGTTGTCACAACATAAATTGTGCTGAAGGGAGAGAGGTGTGTTAGTTTACTTTTAGACATCATTGACTGATAAAAATTCTAACCTCATTCTTCATTCCTCGTACCAAAAGTGTAACATGATATATCAAGGTAGATTATGTAACACTGCCTGCTATCTCTAGCAGCTAACCCCACCTCCCCGCTAGGTGCGTTACAGCATACCCAATACCCATACATGAATGAATGAGAGTAATATGTACAACCATCACACATTATCAACATCACCCCCACTCACTTATTTGACTAGTTCGACCTCCCCAATTACTCACCATCCTCCCTCTATATTCCTGGCTAGCTCTCAACACAGCAGTATCCCATTCCATCTCAGTTATCTTTGCAGGGTCTAACTGCCAGTACTTTGTAGGATTTCCAAAAGCCATGTTGTCAACCGTGACCATATAAGGACCGGAGAAATCTTGGATGACACCGTCAGCAGTGCATATACCCGTGTGTCCGATTAGGGGGAATAACCAACTGAGTGGGGCAGGAGAGATGTTAGGGGGAATAGCCAACTGAGTGGGGGAGGAGAGGGATGTTAGCAGGGAGTGAATGAAGTCAAATAACATGTCCGAATGTTATGTGCATGGTGAAATAAGTGACCATTCAGATTGTTTGGTTGTTAGGAACGTTGCCTAGCAACTCTACAGCTGTGGGAGTGAGACAGTATCAGGTGTCACTTGTTAGTTTGATGTAACCTAGATTATAACTCCTCCTCGTAGTGTGAATGACAGTACAATGACGATATCTGAGTTCTGACATTTATTGACAAATTGATGAGGATATTATCTAGTTGTAACTTGGTTACTGGTCCATTTTAGAATTAGACATTCCTTGTTAGTCTCGAGCTGCAGGTGGCACACTTCCTCACCCAGGGCCCAGGTGGCTGAGCTCCCTGATTCATCTCTCTCTAGCTCCCTACTATCCCTCTTCTATCCCTCTCTCTAGCTCCCTGTTATATCATCTCTCCCCCTGCTCTGTTGCATCCTTTGCCAGTTTGTCTTGTTGTTTTTATGACGCTGCCAGCTCCCCTCGCCCCCTGTTAGTTAAATTGTGTATGTTTTTAGCATAGTTTGCAACTAAGGATAGTAATTGAGAGTACATAGCATATCATTCAGACTTCAGAGATGTACTCGAGAGAGAAAGTAAGGGATCGATTAGAGGACCAATTAAAGAAGCAACTCTTAGCCTCCCGTTCTACTATTACATTGGTCTCCTGCACGTCCGTAGCATTATATTCTGTTATCGTTACTAGTTCTGTTTTCTGTTTGAGACGAAATTTGAAGCTTTTTAAGAAAGACAAAAGCTTTTCCTACCAACCAAATTTATTTCCCAACTTATTCCCCAAACCTGCCACTTCACATTTAGCTACATACAATGGAGGAGACATTTGCTGCGTTTTCAAAGTTTGGTGATAGTAAGAGCTCTGGCAAGGAGTTGGACAACAAGAAGTTTAGCAAGCTGTGTAAAGATACTGGGATCATGGGGAAATTAGTGACATCAACCGATGTGGATATCATCTTCTCAAAACACAAACCGTACGTAGTTGAGTGACAATGTTCTAACCCTCCTTTACGGGCACGGAGAGAGGGTCGAAAGAGATTATCTAACATGTATCAGTTCCGATTCAATCTAAATCATTAATCACCAACTATTCCTGATTAATCAATAATCATGTCTCTTATCCCACCACAGTAAGGGTGGAAGGACCATTACAGTGAAAGAGTTCGGTGTAATACTAGATGAGCTGTCTGCCAAAAGGTTCCCTAAGAAGAGTGCAGATGAAGCTAAAGCAGCAATGAGGGAGCTGGTGGCGGGTAAAGCACCTGGAACATCTGGTACCACGGTAAGAATGAAATAGCAGAGAGTTTGTGCTGAGAATTTGTTGAGAATATTGGTGAGAGTATTGGTAATGGCGAGAACAAAATAGCAGAGAGAACAAAATATCAGAAAGGCCAATAAAATACTTCATTTTATGCCATAGCAGTGTTGTGTAACAAACTACTGCTTCTCTGAAAGAAATGACATTTATTTTCTGCAACAAGTTTCATAACAATATTGAATCCCTATAGAAAGTAAGCAAGGTAGGAGGAACAGACCGGCTAACTGACACTTCCAAATACACAGGTATTAAACGAATAATAATTTAGTTGTGTTCCATTACATTGTCCGTCATAGCCTACATATCTACGACTCGTAGGCAACACTTGCACTATCTGGCCTGCACTATGTGACCAACCGCTCACCAGTATTCAAAGAAATTGTATCCCAGAAAGTTTTATTCAGTAATTAATTCCCCCAACTAACTAATCGATCCCCCCAGGATCCCACAAGGAGAGGTTTGGTGCGGATGGGAAAGGAAAGGGTATTCAGGGTAGGGAGAACGTAGTATCTAATGATGGATATGTGGCGGGATATTCCAACAAAGATACCTTTGATAAGTAGAGATGACGTGACGATAAGGGACAATACTATACATTGTGATGGACGGAAAAAGATAATGTTATAGTGAGACTGTAAGTTTGAAGAATAATTTTGAATATGTATAAAGATGTATGTGACTACGTAATATAACTTTGTGATTTAGAAAAAATGAGTTGTTCGTTGAAGCTTCAATAACAAAATAAAGTAAAGCACCCTTGTTACCTAAGAAGTGGAAGGGGCGTCCAAACGATGCAATGCGGGAATCTCTGCCTTTCCACGTCAATATGGGCACTATGTATGCTCTGTCTTTCCTCTGCTACCAGGGGCGGTTGATCATCTGCAGCATCTCCCATTAACCTGGTGTATCGGACCATTCACTGAGTGATCTAGAGATAGAGACAGGGGAGATTAGAGAGGCATTAGAAAGTGGGCCGATTCATTGGTTAAGAAGTCACCCCTAATATTGCATATAGGGGTGACAATACCGCTTGCCGAAAAATGGCAATTTTCAAGACCTTCTCATAAAAAGTTATCGAAAACTGGTCTAAAACCAATCTAAAACGTATGGCACTAGTTTGTATAGTAACCAGGACCTGCATTTTACAGAAAGTAACGGTCCAACTACGCATACGCACATGTTTAACAACAACGGTGTAACACGTACTACCAT
>AVPN01000103.1:39836-79429 GCA_000695325.1 Pleurobrachia bachei | reverse complement strand
CAGGAATTTTTTTCCCGCTGTACAAGCGATATTATTACCCCTACGTGCTCGCGCCCACCGGGGCGCTCGCGTTGTGGGGTAATTTCATTACCAAGCCGATTCACGAATCGCGGTTTCAGTCTCCAGAGTCCAGATATCCGGGGAGAGGAGGAGAGGGGGGTACTCAGATAAACACACTACGTTTTAAACACATGGAAATAAATTAACCGAAGGGAATTGCTCCAAACAACGAAGCTAATACAAATTTGAATATATTTGGTATCATTATAGACCGATGAGGGTCACACATTGAGAGCATTTCCAGTGACACGCCGAATCTTTCCTCTCTTAAAACAAGCAAAAACATGAAAAGGGGCCAGTTCTGGCGGAGTATAAAACACTGTTCACCACCACTGTCCACCACCACTGATAAGCACTGGACACAGTATCCTCTAACTTCGTGACCCGGGGTCAGTTCCCATGAATTTGCAGATTACATTGAGCATAACCTCGTCCGCACCCCCTCCAATACTCATTAGCCTGGTGTCCCGGTACATTCGTGAGATGAACACGTCATCCGTATACCCCATACCTGATGGGAGAGGGAGATAGGGGCGTTGGGAGTTCAGGACATGGTATATAGTGGGAGAGGGGTTGGTACTTGGGGATAGTGGGAAGAGGAGCTGGGAATGATTGACTGGTGAGTGGTGGCATCTTGAGGATCGATGAAGGAATGCAGAAGAGAAAACCTAAATAGTGAAGAGAACCTAAGTTCTAGTGTGTACCTACCTCCCCAGAACTGAAGACAAGAATCAGCAACTTCCCGAACCAATCGACCACTCTTTAACTTGAGCATAGTGGCCTGAGGCGTAATGTCCTCCCCAGCAACATGCTGGTCAACACACTAGGGGGAGGGGAGGGAGAAGTGTCAGTGAGGAACATATGGTACATGCTTCTGCTTTCTTCTGGAAAGTAACAGTTTAGACTAAATGGTTTTAAAAAAAACAGTATAATACCTGATAAAGCATAGCTCGGAGACACTCGACCTCAGTCTGTAACTCTGCCAGCCGATAATGAACATACTGGTTATCTAGGATACTCTTGCCAAACGCCTTCCTCTGGCTACAATACTCAATAGTCTCCTGAATAGCTCGATCCATGGCAGGAATAGCCCCTGCCGCAGCGTAACTGAAAATGAGTGTTGAATATAAATGAAATTTGGTGATTAATGTGTTGTCTCATATGAGACTGACCTAAGACCTTTCCGTACCGGACCGAAGTTACAGTAGTTAGAGGGGGGGTTACAGTCAGTGCTTGACAAGTAGTGTGGGGAATAACTGGGCTTGGAGGGGAATTATATAACTTACATTCGTTCATTTTGGAACTGGTTCATTTGTTGTTGGAATCCCCTTCCCTCCTCGCCAATAAGGTTGTCTAGGGGAACTCTCACATTCTCCATCGTAATCTCGGCTGTGTCAGAGGAATGCATCCCCATCTTACTGATCTTCCTTGAATGGAAGGGGTCATGTTAATCTCCTAAACAAATTGTTTCATTTTGTTGCAAAAAGTACTGCAACTTTTTGCAATTGAATCATGATTTTGAATGTATACAGATATCATAATATTACTCTCGATCATAAGTACCTGTGTACGGCTACACCCTTGGTTTTCATCGGTACACAGATCAGACTCTTGCTCTTGTGGGGGTTGGGATTGTCATTGGTATTGACCAACATACACATCCAGTCAGCCTGAGTTCCATTTGTGGTCCACATCTTCCCTCCGTTAATTACCCACTCGTTACCCTCAACTCGTGCTGCGGGTTATAGTGGTATATTGGGTTAGTGGGTACACTAAAAAAATAATATCAATATCATGGGAGAGAAGAATGATGGGGCCGGGGGGGGGGAGGAGAAAAATATGAGACAGAAAAAACCAGCCTACCTTTGCTTACTGTATACATCAGACCCACTGCCCAGTTCCTACCTTTGCTTTTGATACTTGATACATCTGACCCACTCCCCACCTCACTAACACCCAAACAGGCCACGTAATCCCCGGCAATGGTGGGCTTCAGGAAATTCTCCTTAACATGGTGTGACCCAAACTTTGCCAGAGCTGGGGTTGCCATGTCACACTGAACACCAATTGCCATGGATACTCCACCGGAATCAATCGTTGCGTAGGCCTCACCAGCCATGATTTCGTAACTGTAGTCCAGGCCAAGACCACCGTACTCAACAGGTTTTGATATCCCGAGGAAGCCGTTATCGCCTGGAGAGAGAGAAAGAGGGTGAGCTCACCAATGAAATAAGTTTCTCACGTGAGGAACTAATTACATTGGACACATAGAGAGAGAGGGTAAGGAACTAATCACATGGTAGGTTGAGTGGTTGACAATATAATGCAGTATTACTTCCTTCTGACCTACCTAGAAGTTTGAAGACCTCATGTGCAGGAAATATTTCATCTTTTTCCCACTGCGCACACCTGGGGTTTATCTCTTTTTGGATCAACTTCATCAGATTTTCCTTCAGAGCTTCATGCTCAGGCGTTATGACGAGGGTTCGAGCATGGGAGAGGTTGGTCTTGGTCAACAGCCTCCTGGCGCAACCTAACATGGCTAAAAAAACAAGATATACAGGGAGTTATGCAGTATTAGTTCACGCCTCATAGATTGAAAGTTTTCATGTTCCAATAGCATGGTAGATTTTATATTTACTAACAGTTCTACAAATAAAGTATAAGAAACTAAACACGATAAGAAATTTACAAATCTCAGTTTAAAAGATCAAGAGTTCAATAAAGCCACAACAAACCAGAACGCAGATTGTTTTCAGTTTAGATTAGTGATAGGGAGATACCTACTATAATACCCTTTCACTTTGGCAGATTTTAATAGTTCAACTTTTAAACCAGAAACCACGATCTCAGATTGTTTTCAGTTAACTAGATAGTATCAGTAATTGGGACTGTATGCAGGGGGTGCACTAGGTTGTTGAATAGGAACAACAGTCGCTGTAGAGACTGGTACCGAGACTGGTACCGAGACTGGAGTTGCAAAGAGAGTACGACGGGTATAACAGCACTTTCCTCTAATCGAAGCAGTAATTAGTACTGCAATGATAACAACAAACATGAAGGTTGGGATAGCAATCAGTGCGCTATATATCTCATCATCCCTATCCGGCCTACTAAATATGAGACAGAAAAAACCAGCCTACCTTTGCTTACTGTATACATCAGACCCACTGCCCAGTTCCTACCTTTGCTTTTGATACTTGATACATCTGACCCACTCCCCACCTCACTAACACCCAAACAGGCCACGTAATCCCCGGCAATGGTGGGCTTCAGGAAATTCTCCTTAACATGGTGTGACCCAAACTTTGCCAGAGCTGGGGTTGCCATGTCACACTGAACACCAATTGCCATGGATACTCCACCGGAATCAATCGTTGCGTAGGCCTCACCAGCCATGATTTCGTAACTGTAGTCCAGGCCAAGACCACCGTACTCAACAGGTTTTGATATCCCGAGGAAGCCGTTATCGCCTGGAGAGAGAGAAAGAGGGTGAGCTCACCAATGAAATAAGTTTCTCACGTGAGGAACTAATTACATTGGACACATAGAGAGAGAGGGTAAGGAACTAATCACATGGTAGGTTGAGTGGTTGACAATATAATGCAGTATTACTTCCTTCTGACCTACCTAGAAGTTTGAAGACCTCATGTGCAGGAAATATTTCATCTTTTTCCCACTGCGCACACCTGGGGTTTATCTCTTTTTGGATCAACTTCATCAGATTTTCCTTCAGAGCTTCATGCTCAGGCGTTATGACGAGGGTTCGAGCATGGGAGAGGTTGGTCTTGGTCAACAGCCTCCTGGCGCAACCTAACATGGCTAAAAAAACAAGATATACAGGGAGTTATGCAGTATTAGTTCACGCCTCATAGATTGAAAGTTTTCCTGTTCCAATAGCATGGTAGATTTTATATTTACTAACAGTTCTACAAATAAAGTATAAGAAACTAAACACGATAAGAAATTTACAAATCTCAGTTTAAAAGATCAAGAGTTCAATAAAGCCACAACAAACCAGAACGCAGATTGTTTTCAGTTTAGATTAGTGATAGGGAGATACCTACTATAATACCCTTTCACTTTGGCAGATTTTAATAGTTCAACTTTTAAACCAGAAACCACGATCTCAGATTGTTTTCAGTTAACTAGATAGTATCAGTAATTGGGACTGTATGCAGGGGGTGCACTAGGTTGTTGAATAGGAACAACAGTCGCTGTAGAGACTGGTACCGAGACTGGTACCGAGACTGGAGTTGCAAAGAGAGTACGACGGGTATAACAGCACTTTGAAGACCTCATGTGCAGGAAATATTTCATCTTTTTCCCACTGCGCACACCTGGGGTTTATCTCTTTTTGGATCAACTTCATCAGATTTTCCTTCAGAGCTTCATGCTCAGGCGTTATGACGAGGGTTCGAGCATGGGAGAGGTTGGTCTTGGTCAACAGCCTCCTGGCGCAACCTAACATGGCTAAAAAAACAAGATATACAGGGAGTTATGCAGTATTAGTTCACGCCTCATAGATTGAAAGTTTTCATGTTCCAATAGCATGGTAGATTTTATATTTACTAACAGTTCTACAAATAAAGTATAAGAAACTAAACACGATAAGAAATTTACAAATCTCAGTTTAAAAGATCAAGAGTTCAATAAAGCCACAACAAACCAGAACGCAGATTGTTTTCAGTTTAGATTAGTGATAGGGAGATACCTACTATAATACCCTTTCACTTTGGCAGATTTTAATAGTTCAACTTTTAAACCAGAAACCACGATCTCAGATTGTTTTCAGTTAACTAGATAGTATCAGTAATTGGGACTGTATGCAGGGGGTGCACTAGGTTGTTGAATAGGAACAACAGTCGCTGTAGAGACTGGTACCGAGACTGGTACCGTAACCGGAGTTGCAAAGAGAGTACGACGGGTATAACAGCACTTTCCTCTAATCGAAGCAGTAATTAGTACTGCAATGATAACAACAAACATGAAGGTTGGGATAGCAATCAGTGCGCTATATATCTCATCATCCCTATCCGGCCTACTAACCTTACTCCTATATTCGTAATTCTGCTCCTTCACTGCGTCCCATTTTGCTTCAGTCATGGAAAAGTAACCCTTCCAATATGAATCGTATTTTGTATTATTATTATTTTGTAGGCAGTAAAAGACCACAGCGTCCAATTCATCTGGTTCACATGACACGTCAGAGAACTTGATGACTGAAAATCCGTACAGAGAGTCAGAAGAGGTGGCCTCCGTAAAATCAAAACAGTGATAAAAATCCTGTTTTTTCAGATCATCCAAATTAACTAGGGAGCTATCTTCACACGCATTGCTCCTGCTTGTGTAGGATGCAGGACAGTCGTCAGTAGCAACCCTAGCCTTCCAAACTGGCGGACCACCATAGGTGATGCACTGGGCATAAATAGTGGAGGGCCTAAACACTTCACTGGTTAGAAGGGAGTAAATTCCAGTAGTATTTTCTGTGGCTGTATCACTTTCAGAGATAGTGATATTCTTCAGCAATTCAGGTCGACTATAATAATAGTGATCGGGATCAGAATCTGTATAGTTACAGGTATAGACCCCCAAATCATCAGCAGTTACTCCAGTAATCGTTACAACGCTGTTCAAATAGACTACCGCCTCTTTTATATAATCTTTGTAATTGTAACGAGAGTATTCGGCCCTATCGAATTCGTCCCTCGTTGACAAACCAACCCGTTCCGCTGTGGCAACAGAATCCGAGGTCAGCGCAGCAAAACCAACCGAATAAAACTGGCGTTCTTTAACACGGGATGAGTTTTGGAGAGGTTCCCCTCCAAATTCCCAGGATATTCCACAGGTGTCCATGTAACAATCATCTCTGTCGTGATATGAATAGTATAGAACAGAACATCGGATTTCCACATCTTGTCCGAGTGTCGCAGTATAGTTTGGAAATGCAGCCATTTCATCTGCTGTCGACAGGGACGTCAAAGAAAGGGAGAAAAGTAACAGTAGCATGGTGGTGAGTGCTTTTAGTTAGAGCCGGTGAACACTACATTTAACATACTAATGGAGAGAAATATGATGTTTATCGTTTTAATGTGAAAAGAAAACAGTTAGAAATATTAGTAAACAAATCGAGGGGAAATCTGGATGCTTTGAGTGTCGTTGCTAAGCACTCGCCACTGACGGTTCACGGTTATTAAGACTTAAAGAGTAATGCCTAAAGTAGGGTTAGGTCTAGGGCTATGACCTATGTGGTTATGGCTTATTATTAAGACTTCCTATCAGACTGCCTCGAGGCTCCAGGCTCCGATTTGATTCTCAAATTGGTCTGAGCGTGTGACACTGCACACTGTGTTCAACTGAGAAATTAGCCAAAACGGTTGTGAGCCATTATTGTGCTTGGTATTGGCATATGCTACTGCCCTGTCACCTGCAGCGCTTTGCAATCAAGCACACAATGGCCTGATGGCTGGGCCAGCGTTAAAATCTGGGTGGTTGCGCCAATGCCGAAAAAAGTTTTTAGGGTTAGGGCTCTAGTAGGGTTAGGGTTAGGGCTGGGGTTAGGCCTTGACATGGTCTATCCGATCCGATAAACTTTGAATTAGCCAAAACGGTTGGGTGGTTCGGCGGCTAGAGTCGTTTTAGTGAATCAACTTTTTTGGAAGCGTGCGTATGTAAACAGGCCACCAACCACCCAGATCGTAACGGCGCCCTGATGGCTGATGGCCAACTGCAAGTTGAACTTGGATGACCCAAGACGGAAAAACACGACGGAAAAGGTTAAAATCTGGGTGTTTTCGCCGATGCTGAAAAAAGTTTTTTAGGGTTAGGGCTCGAGTAGGGTTAGGGTTAGGGCTGGGGTTAGGCCTTGACATGGTCTATCCGATAAACTTTGAATTAGCCAAAACGGTTGAGTGGTTCGGCGGTTAGAGCCGTTTCAGTGAATCAACTTTTTTGGCAGCGCGCATGTGTAAACAGGCCACCAAACACCCAGATCGTAACGGCGCCCCTGAGATTCCTGGAAATTAAGGGGAGATCAGTGTATTTACTAAAGGGAGATCCTGAATTTCCAGGAATCTCAGGTCAAGTCGTTTGAAACGCACTTTAGAGTTTAGCATATGCCAAGGATAAAAGTAAAAACGTACGGTCGGATTTTCTGAAGTTTTCACCTCCCTGGCAAAAGCCTCTCTCACTCCCTGCTCGCCTTGGAATCCTTACGCACCCGTTACAGATTGATACCGTGATATCAGGGGACTTTTCCTGATGGCCGAACATGCGGGAGGGTCTGTGGGAACCATGCTGTGCGTCAAGTAAATTGAATAGAAAGTAAAGCTGAACGTGTGCGGCAGCCATGTATACATTAATGCCTGGGAACGAATCTGTAACTGATCCTTTAACCACGTCGACATCGCAGGTTTCGAATACGCCAGTTCCGCCGCAGCTACCACTCTCTAAAATCATTAACGTACAGAAAGCACATTATGATCCAGAAATTTTGCATATGCTGAAGCGGGAGCTGGTGTCTGCGGAATACGGGATGTTGACCACTAGTTTTGGGAATCTATGTCTAATGTCCCTCCGCTACTGCTTAGAACTCAAGGGTAGACCACCAAACTGTCCGTGCGGAAAACCTAACACCACTGAACAGTGAACACAGCCTCTTTGGTCACCTTGTTGGTTACGTGCAGCTCCGGCATAATGAGATCTGGGACCTTACTGCAAACTTGCCGAAAGAGGCGGCATGCCGTGATGTTTCAAGAGAACCCCAATCTCTGGCAAAACTTTCCGGCTAAAATCAGCAAACACTGCAAATGATGCTCACCTTGATATTCTCCTTTGGTGCCGCCCACTTCCAGTCCCACTGGCTGTTGGTTGTACCCCAGCGAGGATCTTTGTCGGTGAGACCGACGTACGAACATCGACCGGGATACCAGCCCTTAGGACCGCACCCGTACTACGTACAAAACACTAATCAAGAATCAACAGGAGCAGCTAAGTTCAATGACAAACTCAGTGCAGAAGGTGAAAGCCTACTCTACTGTACTGGCACAGAACGTTGCCGCAGTATCTCCGGTGGTAAGGAAGTCTGCTCAGGGTCCTACTCAAGAACCATTGTCTGAGAGGGACAGAAACCTTGTCGTTTTCGGTTTACCTGAAACAACTGAACGCTTGACTAGGAACAGTATCGATGGTTTGTTTGCTGAGTTGAATGAAGCCCCGAAAGTTAACGCTTTGAAACGTATCGGTGAGAGAAACGATAAGGGCCCTAGACCACTTCTGATTTCTTTTGAGAGAAGGGCAACACTCATGGCGCTGCTGAAAAAATCACGACAGCTGAAGAACTCGGAACATTACTCAGCCGTTTACTTGTCACCAGACTTAACCCCGAGTCAAATTAGGGAGCGAAAATCCCTTATAAACACTCTAAAAAAGCTCCGCTTAGAAGATCCAGGCGGAAAGTACTATATAAGAAACAATATAATTCAAGTACAATAGTATCTCTTATAAACGCTGTTACTTTTGATAGTAAGCCCGCTTTAGGTAACTTCTGTAGCTTTTTAGCCTTCAGCCTAGTAGCATATGTGTATTTTATATATGTATGTAAGTGTAAGAGCGGGTAGGGTCATATAAATTTTTAATCTATATTGACTCTGTTATAAATATTGAATTTGATATTGATATTGACACCAGCCAGGGAAATGGGAAGTTCTGTCGACTGCCGGCGGCCAGCCATAAGTCATAGGACGTGACAAAAACTCGTGCATATAAATTCAATACTCGAATGACGAGTAGTTTGAAAAACATACTTCAAAGTTAAATTCCATGTAAATCGTGAAGATTGTTCAATATTAAAAGATCCAAAACCATTGTCTGACTCTCGATCGGCAACACACTACTCGTCTTATATCAGACATATCAAATTATGCACTATTCGGAACACACCAGCCACTGATTTGAAAATGTGCTGAAATCTCTGCATAACCCTTACTGGCCGATCCCCCATCCGGCAAAGGCTGCTCGCTTCTAACGTACTGAATTGGAAACATGGTAGATGATTAACAAAAATCAAAATCCCTAGTAGTAATGCCAATCGCACTTTGTACTGAATACTGAATATCCTATACAAAATATGTTGCCCAACTCACTGTAGTTTGGAAATTCAGAACTTCCTGGCGTTGAATTCCCTTCTTCTTAAAGATCCTGGTGTAGCTAAATGCTGCGTTCAGATCATTGTTAGCGAGGGAACGACCAAATATCTTGCTGCCATTGCTGTCATACTTTATAGAAGTAGGTGTCGTACCACTCCAGTTCACCTAGAAAGAAAAAATTTTAGTAAATATTCAACCTGCCTTGTTCGACCCTCTTTCCCCGTGCAAAACAATCTTCAACGGGGGAGCAAACAAAAATTGTTACCGTGTAAAAGCCGTTGTCTTGAGCCACCAGGATTGTCGAAGAACCGTGGCTGAATGCTGACTTGATACCCTTAGTAACAGATACCCCACCCGCGATAAGGAAGTCCTTTCTGTTTTGGTTCATCTTTGACTTCCGGAATATAGTTGTGTCAATAGCGGTGTATGTTGATAATTTATCGTTATTGTGTAGTACAAACACGGTGTCCGAAACCGAGAAGATGGCGTTTATAGATCCAGTAATTCCCGGGAAAATATCGGAAGCTCGTTTTGGGTATCCGTCCAGGAGTGTGGGTTTGTTTTCAGGAGCGCTGTACTTCCAAACAAACAATCCAGATACCAACCAATACACATCTGGAATAGATTTTGTTGTAAGACATGTCGAAAGATGTTTCGAGTAGTTCAGGCTGTCAAGCATTTTCAAGTAGTTCAAGCTGTAGTTCAAGCTGTCAAGCACTTTCGGATCCTTCACAGAAGTGTTACAGTTTAGCAGAGGTATTTACCGTTTATGTTTAAAGCAGCATCAATGGATCTGTGGCACTCCCGGGGGAGGGGTAACTTGGGTGTGTAATCACCTGAACCACCGCTACCAGGGTTAGATAACTTCTCCACTGTTCCACTACCTGATCCTGTATAGTATTGAGCTGTTAAACAATGCAACAAATTTCGATCGCTCTGTCCAACATGTTTCTACAGCGGTCGACCGTGCTTTATCAAAAGTGTTCGAGGGGCTCAAACCAATCTACAATGAAATTGTTACCAGTGTATTATTATTTTACAATCTATACAATGTTTGTTACAATCTATGCAATGTTTTTTATACCAGTATATTTTGCCTTGATAGCATCCACGTCATCTTGGTCTAATGAGGAGCGGGTGAAAGCATTATCTGGGTACGCAGCATACATCAATGCATCACGATTTGCACTGTGTTGGATACCCAACGCATGTCCTAAAATGTGGTTCAGTATGTTGGTCATTGAAGTTGTTTCGAATAACCCATTTTCTGATTCTGAGTCTAAAGCAGGGAAATACAGGAATATGAAACTGTTTCATTGAAAACAAATTGCAAAAGACTTGTCACCTACCAAGCTCATGAGCTGCTACGTAGAAGATGCTCACCGCTCTCCTGTCACTGTTCTTCAGGGAGAACTTCTCGTGATCATTGAAGTGGATCTCACTGTGAACGGGTGAAAATGCGTGCCCCTTTTCCATACCTGTGTGAGGTTATTGAGTTCTATAGTCTTGATAAAATACTCGAGTCTGAGTCTGCTACTGCCAACACAGGAATAATAAGCACTGTCAACACTATCAACATTTTTTTGAAAAGCATTTTCTTGACTCACCTGCACCGTGGAAGTTAGTCCCATCAGCGTGTGGTCCCTTGATGAACATGAAGACAAGTTGTGCTGCTTTGGTTCGTTCCACCTCCCGAAATGTCAACCCTGATTGTTTGCTGTACATTTCTACAGCCCTTAGTACCCCCTGTCTTGTGGAATCTTGGCCCAGGTTGGAACTAGGGAGAAGTGGGGTTAGATCTAGGTCTTCCATAATTTCCATACTACCCCATACTATGTATTTGACCGTTTTAGAGTCTTCGTACTATGTATTTGACCGTTTTTAGAGTAGATTATAAAAACGCCATATTTATATGTTTACCTGTAATTCTGGAAGTTGAAAGTTAAATCATTGTTTGGAGTCTGCCATTTGTGTTGTGAGAGTGCGTATCTCCTCCTTCTCTTCCTTCTCACATCCTTCTCTTCTTCGACCTCTCCAGTTTTCTTACACAACCGTGCTAGACTGATGGTGACATCGCTTCTTGTTCTGACCAGCACCTAGGATTAGGATTTATAAAAAAACGTACTACTAAGTGAACTGCTGGGACTGAGTGAGTGGTTTTGACTGCTCCCGTTAATAACGGGCCCGTTACCTTACTGAATGCTGGAACTGTGTGAGTTGAAAATGAAAATAAAGTACTCTTACCTGAGAGGTTATGACTGATCCGAAAACCTGTTCAATAAGTTTCTTCCCCTTTACAGTGGTAGAAACTCGTGCCGGAACTCCAGACCGCTCGGTTGTTACATCGATCCGAAGTTTGAACTCCATAAGGGTCATCTCTGTGTTCGTGGGGGTGTAACATGATGTCTCTCTCTGCTCCATGGAGCGGGCCACCGTGAATAGAGTCCCTGAAACTTTGCGGTCGAAAAAACGGCGGTGCTTATAACTTTGGCCCCTTAAGTCCGTTTGACTTGATTCTTTCACCAGTTGTTAGATCTGACAATTATCTACCTTGCTGTTTTTGAGAGAAGTTAATTGGACTTAAGGTGGCTGAGCAATAGCCGTTTGAAAATGGGTTGTTTTCAAAAAGTGACGTCACAGGTTCACCTTTGTTCAAATTTTTAATAAAGTTTCGAATTTTTTTGGTTCAACCGCACTCGATTTTGCGGAGTTTGGTTCATATCTCCTGTTCCTGATAAGATAAAGACTTGAAACCGGCTGCATTTGAAAGCTCTTATCTTTCTCTTTCTAACGACACCAAAACGATTTCTGTACCTTATCTGGAACTGAAAATATGATTGATTATGTATTCCCCCCCAGCGCGGCATTCCTTCCAGGCCCTTCATCTTGAAGGGCCTGCAGCGTATGCCAATCAACTCCTCCTCTTTGTAAGAAGGGCGTGTAGCATACGCCAATGTAACTACTGAACTTTTTTAGGGATCCCTATCTAAATCCTGTATAAAAATATACTGGATTAGATCGCGATTTTCAAGATGGCGGTTTTCTCACTTTTCGTTGATACTTTTTACTGTGGTTTTAGTCATAACAGCATGGAAGGACATTGAACAACAATCCGTAACAGGACATATACCTGCTAGCTGACACCACCATCACGAGTTTTATGGCCGATATCTCAAACTGGGGCCAAAGGTGTACAAAAATTTGACGCTCAAGTGACACCAGCCAGGGAAATGGGAAGTTCTGTCGACTGCCGGCGGCCAGCCATAAGTCATAGGACGTGACAAAAACTCGTGCATATAAATTCAATACTCGAATGACGAGTAGTTTGAAAAACATACTTCAAAGTTAAATTCCATGTAAATCGTGAAGATTGTTCAATATTAAAAGATCCAAAACCATTGTCTGACTCTCGATCGGCAACACACTACTCGTCTTATATCAGACACATCATATTATGCACTATTCGGAACACACCAGCCACTGATTTGGAAATGTGCTGAAATCTCTGCATATCCCTTACTGGCGGACCCCCCATCCGGCAAAGGCTGCTCGCTCCTTACGTACTGAAATTATAGAGAGTTTCAAAATTGAAACATTGATGATCAACAAAATAGAAGTAGTATCAACCACGCTTTGTGGTGAATAGGTTGACCAACTAACTGTTGTTTGGAAGTTAAGAACTTCCTGGCGTTGAATTCCCTTCTTCTTGAAGATCCTGGTGTAGCTGAAGGCTGCATTCAGGTCGTTGTTAGCGAGGGGGCGACCAAATATTTTGCTACCGTTGCTGTCATACTTTATTGAAGTTGGTGTCGTACCACTCCAGTTTACCTAAAACGAAACAATTTCAGTAATTATTCAACTTGCCTTGTTCGGCCCTCCTTCCCCGCAGAAAACAATGTTCAACGGGGGACCAACAAAGTTTTTACCGTGTAAAATCCGTTATCTTGAGCCACCAGGATTGTTGAAGAACCGTGACTGAAGGCTGACTTTATACCCTTAGTAACCGACACCCCACCCGCGGTAAGGAAGTCCTTTCTGTTTTGGTTCATCTTTGACTTTCGGAATATAGATGTGTCAATAGAGGTGTATGTTGATAATTTATCGTTATTGTGTAGTACAAACACAGTGTCTGAAACCGAGAAGATGGCATTTATAGATCCGGAGGTGCCCGGGAAAACATCGGAAGCTCGTTTTGGGTATCCGTCCAGGAGTGTGGGTTTGTTTTCAGGAGCTGTGTACTTCCAAACAAACAATCCAGATACCAGCCAATACACATCTGGGAGAGAGACGTCATGTCGAGAGAGGGTTTTGTTAAAACCTCGTTTCAAGTAATTCGTGCTGAATCAACGACTTCGACGTGACAAATCGAAATTATAATTTTATCACTTTCGCCCGTAGATCTATTCATAGAAGTTATAGTTGTAAATTTAAGCACGTGTAGTTTAGCAGAGGTATATTTACCGTTTATGTTTAGCGCAGCATCAATAGATCTGTGGCACTCCCGGGGAAGTGGTAACTTGGGCGTGTAGTCACCTGAACCACCGCTACCAGGGTTAGTTAACTTCTCTACTATCCCACTACCTGATCCTGTATAGTATTGAGCTGTTAAATAATGCTACACCCGGCCTTACCAACATTTAGATCTACTAATTACACGGTTGCACGGTTGATCGTGCTTCATCCAAAGTGTTCGAGGGGCTCAAATCGATTTACAATGTCTGTTACCAGTATATCAATCCACAATGTTTGTTACCAGTGTATTTTACAATCTACCGAATGTTTATTACCAATATACTTTACAATCTAAAATGTACCAGTATATTTGGCCTTGATAGCATCCACGTCATCCTGGTCCAATGAGGAGCGGGTGAAAGCATTATCTGGATACGCAGCATACATCAAGGCATCACGATTTGCACTGTGTTGGATACCCAAAGCATGTCCTAAAATGTGTTTCAATATATAATGTTGATCATTGGAGGTATGTACTATGAATCACCTATTTTCTGATTCTAAGTCTGAAGTACTACAGCACTGTGGAAAGTTTTCATTGAAAACAAAGTGCAAATAATAAATATGCTTGAGCGAGAACTGTACTGGCCCGACAGTGTTTGCCACGTACCGAGCTCATGAGCTGCAACGTAGAAGATGCTGACCGCTCTCCTGTCACTGTCCTTCAGGGAGAACTTCTCGTGATCATTGAAGTGGATCTCACTATGAACGGGAGAAAATGCGTGCCCTTTCTCCATTCCTGCATGTGGGGAATGTAGTTTAGTCGTCTTGATCAAATTAGATACTCGAGTCTGAGTCGGCTACTGCCAATAGAGGAATAATTAGACAATAATTAGACAATTAGTGACTAATTATTAATTACACCATGAGTATTTCAGTGAACTTGACTCACCTGCACCGTGGAAGTTTGTCCCATCAGCGTGTTGTCCCTTGATAAACATGAATACAAGTTGTGCAGCTTTGGTTCGTTCCACCTCTCGGAATGTTAATCCTGACTGTTTGCTGTACATCTCAACAGCCCTTAGTACTCCCTGTCTCGTTGAATCTTGGCCCAGGTTGGAACTAGGGAGAAGAGGGGGCTAGATAGGTCTTTCGTTTGTACTTTTCATGCTATTTTGTTGACCGTTTGAGAGTCTAAAAAAGTCCTATTTTTACCTGTAATTCTGGAAATTGAAAGTTAAATCATTGTTTGGCGTCTGCCATTTGTGCTGTGAGAGTGCGTATCTCCTCCTTCTCTTTCTTCTAGCATCCTTCTCTTCCTCAACCTCTCCAGTTTTCTTACATAATTGGGCTAGACTGATGGTGACATCACTTCTTGTTCTAACCAACACCTAGAATTGGGAAAACATGCTACTAAGTGAACTGCTGGGGCTGAGTGAGTAATTTTAGACTGCTCTCGTTACGATACTGAATTGCTGGTAGTGAGTGAGTTGCCAATGACTCTTACCTGAGAAGTAATGACTGATCCGAATACTTGTTCAATAAGTTTCTTCCCCTTTACAGTGGTAGAAACTCGTGCGGGAACTCCAGACCGCTCGGTTGTTACATCGATCCGAAGTTTGAACTCCATCAAAGTCATCTCAGTGGCTGTGGGGTTGTAACAGGATGTCTCTCTCTGCTCCATGGAGCGGGCCACCGTGAATAGAGTCCCTGAAATGGTACAAACGGTTGGAACCGCTTCATAAAACTCCGCGGTCCGCCAGATCTAATTCAAGGTAATACGGGGCACCCTTTTGCTGAAAACTCTGGTTTGATTACCTGAATCATTGTCAAAGAATGAGTAGTAAGCGCATAGGTTCCCTCCTTCAAATCGGTATACAATTCCCTCGGTATGATCTTTGCTGTCGTAATTGAACCCTATCCAGGCAACCTTGCTCCGACCTCGCTTCAGTTCAGAGAACTTCATGTCAACCTCCAGATAGTAACTTGTCGCTTCAACATTGAAAAACATTGATCCTCCAGCTGAGAAAGGGCGATTTTTAGTAGATTATCAAACATGATGATGATGATGTTGGAAGTACCATTGAACATTCATTCAGAATCTAACCTGTTGGCAGGGCAAGTTTCTTCCACCTCCTATCAGGTTCAACCTCCGATTCCACTTCAGCAGTGCTGGCCAGGAATGTGCAAGTGTCAGGGCTACTTGTGTAGACTCTGTCACTGTTACCACACCTTGGCTTTTTCATCTCTTCGACCATATCACTAGTTACAGGCCCTGAAATGGAGGAATGGTATGAGGAGTTTTGCTTTCTTCACACATTCACTTTATACTGCATGGACAAGATAGATAGAGAACTGAATTAAAGATACAATTTTGCTCCGTTTTGCTATTTTTTTGCCTTACCATTTTCAACATAACCATTAAACTGAAGGAATGAATTGGTAGCAGTATCGATAGTCTTCTGGGTCACCTTGGTGCGTGACTTGTACTGACTGTTTCTTTCTGTTGAAGTTTCAGCTTTCTCGGTATCGAGGACATAGTCAATATAACCTGGACAGGAAATGGCAGGGAAGGGATTTTGAATGGAATGAACAAATGCATGATCTGTTCGTTTATTAAAATGATAAAATGAATGAATAAATTATGTGAAACAAATGAATGAATGGTGAGGAATTCGATTTACCAGCGAATGAAAGGTATCCCAAGGGAGACTTCATGGGGTTAGCACTATTCCCAATATCCTCAATGACATTATAAGGAATATATTCAACATCTTCAGGCAGTTTATTATGCCACTGTTCCACTCCATCCTTCTCCACAAGTTCCGGTTCCACATTGTCAATAATGTCCTTGTCCTCAAAGGGGGCTTTCGTTGGCTCAAGTCCGACTGTGTAGACAGGACCCTCGTTGGTTACAAACTCCCCCGTAGAGGCAACTAAAGAAAGGAAGGGAGTTGGTTGTTTGGTAGGTAATGAAACTACCCCACCGCGTGAGATATGGAATATCAGGGGTGACTTCGTAACCAAGTTGGTTGGTGGTTTGGGGGCCCTTGTCTGAGGCTCCCAGAAAGGGAGAGTGTTTGAGGGTCTTATATCCTGGATCAATCAAGGTGGGTATAATATCCACCTTGATTGATAGGTAGTTTGTGGTTTGATATTATATACGTACGATGGCCATAAGCGGAGAAATCAACGATCAACCCTAAAGGTGCCCCAACCACGGATCTCATGGTGAACTCTGGTATTTCAATGTAAATTGACGTAGCGATAACATTCGAGCTCTGTTGAAGATATCAGTTAAAAACTAGCATATTATCTGCATTAATTATTGAAACTATGTACTTACTCACTACTATTGAAATGACAGCTCCTTTCATTTTTCGGCTTCAATGGAGGTTACCAAAAGGAAAGACGGTGATTTAAGACTTACATAACACTGTACGGAGTAGTAAAAGTAACGGTTATCGTCATAACGGTCTGCTTGGTAAGTTTGTGTCTCATACGTCTGACCACAGTACCTCCTGTCCCCGGCCTCAGTGACAACGTACACCATTGCACCACTCGCCATAACTCGCCCTACACCATCATTCGCCTGTGCTGAGTCTGCCCATATCCGAACCTGAATTGAAGTGAATAAGCCAGCTGCAGCACCCTTATTGGTGGGCTATCATGGGCTCATCACCCTTTTACCTGTGTGAGACAGTATAACACAAGCTCCCTCACCTGTTCGAGACAGTGTAAACTGGCACAAGCACCTCACCTGTGTAAGACGGGCAGGTTCAACCTGGCACAAGCTCCCTCACCTGTGTGAGACGGGCAGGTTCAACCTGGCACAAGCTCCCTCACCTGGGTGAGACGGGCAGGTTCAACTAAATGAACAAGAATATCCATTCCTGTTGCAGTCAACTTGAGACCATCTCTGTTTTTATACGCTCCGTTAACCAAGGTGGCAGTTCTTGTTACCCCATCTTGTGTGTAGCTACCCTCCCGTTGTAGGGATATTTTAACCGGTTCTTTTTCCTCTGATTTGGGGGGTTGTGAGTTGTATTGTGAGTTGTATTATATTGTGAGTTGGATGTAGTTGTGTAGAGATAAAACAATACCATGCAAACCCCAACACACACAAACCCCCTGAAAACACGAACAAAACAGTTTGTTTGTTTGTCTGTCGGCATGTAAAGGATACAACTTAATCACTCAATGCTTCACGTCCAAACATATGCTAGTTTCATCGCTCCTCAAAACTCTGCAAATGTTTTAGTGCTTTAGAAAATATGCCAATATCTTTCAGTAAAACCCAGTTTCCTAAAACCTTACTTATTGGCCACAGAGTCAAACTGTCTGGGTATGTGACCCGCTTCTTCTCCGTAGTTACTGGTTTTGGAGGATCAGTTGTGAATCGTGCGGGAGGTTGGATGTCCGGGTTGGAGGAGATACGGATCTCGGGAAACACCAGAAACATTGTAGCGTGAGGTTTACGGATCAGGATCGTATCGCCAAACGCATCGCACTTCAAACTGGGGAAAAATAAATTTACGCAGTTTTTAAGGAGTTTAAATCCAAACTAAGCTTGATAAGTTCAATTATATCCGAGATTCGAGAATAACGATTGTAAAAATATTTCCCTACTTGTAAATCTGGTCTCTATAATTTGGGCTATCCCTCATTTCCAACACCCCACAATTCCTGACAAACTGGTTCCCCCGGTAAACGTCTACGTAGACATCTGTCATGTTCCCCTTGCACTGTCGGTACTCCTCCAGGCTTCGAACACACCCCCAAGTCTGGTCAAACCACCCATAGTAGAAGTAGGAAAATAGCGTAAACTGAGGGAGAGTAGTGGGAAAATAGTAAACTGGGGGAGGGTGGTGGGAGTTAAATTTATCTTTTTGAGATAAGTTTGTTGGGGAACTAGGAAAAAAGTTTATTGTTGTGTTCCTCACCTCTTCTATGTGGTAAATCTTATTAAATTCCAACCTCATCCATATTTTCTGCTCACTGTGATCAGGAGATATCTGTTTCCCAAGGTATACAAATGCTCTCGTCTCGATTTGTCCATCAAAGGCCCTTAGACCGATGGTGTTTGAGCTGTAGTAACTTTGTGGGGTCCGGACCGGTTTGATGTTGATGAGAGATGATGCTTGTCTCCCTGAGCTTCCTATAACAATACGTTGTCATACCGTTAGGGGTAAAATAAATCGAGAAAACGATCAAATGTTCTAACCAGCTCCTTGAAAAAAGAGGGGCGTTTTGAAAGAGGGTCTACTTACCAAGATGTATTTGACGGTTAACAACCGGAAAAAGATTCTTGTCCTTCCCCACTGAGCTTCCATGGTACGTGGGTAGTAGCAGACAACCAACCAAACAAAACGCTAGCAACATTATTGAAGAGAAATTAACACACGTAATTCTCTCTTATCTCGTCATGGCTTGTTTTTACCATAGCTGTATTTCTCATCATGGCTTTTTTAGTAGCTGTTGTATTTCTATTTTTCACTCTCTCAGTACTACCCAATTAGTGCCCTAATTATAGAGTGACAGATGCAGTAAAAACAGACAGATCATGATCACGACATAATATGCTCACGTTCTGAATAATTTTCTAAAATAGTGATCTGTAGGACACCTATTACAGCAGACTGACAATCTTTTTTGATACGAAACAAGGTCAATATAAACTATGAAATGTAATCACCAGCTCGATACCCAGCGCTAACGCAAACAAATCAGATTCTAGAACATGGCAGTGTAAGATGGATGCATCGGTCAAAGCGGTGGTAAAACCCTCCGTATGGAACCTGGTTGAGCGACATGTTGCTCCACTGTGGGTTAATGATGACCAGGAAGCGGTGATCTTGGCAAAGATCCAAAGGGAGGAGGCGGAGGAGAGGAAAGCAGCACAAGCACAGCGTGAGTGATGTGATTTGATTTAGCTGGCTGGCATTAGAGGTCTACTTCCTAGGGCAGAGACCCCGGAAAAGAGTGGGGGTATAATGATATTCCGTGATAGTTAGTGATCATATGGATTCAGTCATCGTCTGTGATAGTGATGTTTATTTTCCATCAAACAAAATTACTCTAATTTCAAAGGCTACCTTTTTACATTCCCCTGTTGTTCCTCCCTGACCCCCTCTCAACCCAACAGTCTACCTCTCCCACTCCCTAACACCCCCTCCCTCTCCCTAGTTCAACCTGGCACAATCTCCCTCACCTGTGTGAGACGGGCAGGTTCAACTAAATGAACAAGAATGTCCATTCCTTTAGCAGTCAACTTAAGACCGTCTATATTTTTATACGCTCCGTTGACCAAGGTGGCAGTCCTCGTTACCCCATCTTGTGTGTAACTACCCTCACGTTCGAGGGATATTTCAACCGGTTCTTTCTCCTCTGATTTGGGGAGTGCATATTGTGAGTTGGATGTAACTGTGTAGATAAGATAATATCATACAAACCCCCATCACACACACACAAACCCCCTAAAAACGAACAAAACAGTTTGTTTGTCTGTCTGTCGGCATGTAAAGGATACAACTTATTCACTCAATGCTTCAAATCCAAATATGTGCTAGTTTCATCGCTCCTCAAAACTCTGCAAATGTTTCAGTGCTTTAGAAAACATGCTAATATCTTTAAAAAAACCCGTCTCCTAAAACCTTACTTATTGGCCACAGTGTCAAGCTGTCTGGGTATGTCACCCGCTTCTTCTCCGTAGTTACTCGTTTTGGTGGATCAGTTGTGAATCGAGCAGGGGGTTGGATATCTGGGTTGGAGGAAATACGGATCTCAGGAAATACCAGAAACATTGTAGCGTGAGGTTTTCGGATCAGGATAGTATCCCCAAACGCATCACACTTCAAACTGGGATAAAAATGTTTTTTTGTTTGGTAAAGGGTCAAAATTGTGTTCACACGCGGAGATTAAATCCAAACTAAGCTTGGTAAATTCAATATGTAGCTCATAGAATTACTTGTAAATCTGGTCTCTGTAATTTGGGCTATCTCTCATCTCCAACACCCCACAATTCCTCACAAACTGATTGCCCCGGTAGACATCTACGTAGACATCTGTCATGTTGCCCTTGCACTGTCGATACTCCTCCAGACTTCGAACACAGCCCCACGTCTGGTCAAACCAGCCGTAGTAGAAGTAGGAAAATAGGGTAAACTGGGGGAGAATAGTTGGGATTAGATTTTATGTTTTTGAAACAAATTCATTTTGACGTTCAATTTTTGTGGTTCCTCACCTCTTCTATGTGGTAGATCTTATCAAATTCCAACCTCATCCATATTTTCTGCTCACTGTGATCGGGTGAGATCTGCTTTCCAAGGTAAACAAAAGCTCTCGTCTCGATTTGCCCATCAAATGCCCTTAGACCGACAGTGTTTGAGCTGTAGTAACTTTGCGGAGTCCGGACCGGTTTGATGTTGATTAGAGATGATGCCTGTCTCCCTGAGCTTCCTATAGAGATACATTGGCATGACTACCGTTAGGGGTAAAATAAATCTAAAAACGATTTAAATATTCTAACCAGCTCCTTGAACTAAGAGGGGCGTTTTGAAAGAGGGTCTACCTACCAAGATGTATTTGACGGTTAACAGCCGGAAAAAGATTTTTGTCCTTCCCCACTGAGGTGCCATGGTACGTGGGTAGTAGAAGACAACCAACCAAATAAAACGCTAGCAACATTATTGAGAAGAAATTAACACACGTAATTCTCTCTCTTATCTCGTCATGGCCTGGTTTTACCATAGCTGTGTTTCTATTTTTCACTCTCTCAGTACTACCCAATTAGTGCCCTAATTAGAGAGTGACAGATGCAGTAAAAACAGACAGATCATGATCACGACATAAAATGCTCATGTTCTGAATAATTTGCTAAAAAAGTCATCTGTACGACACCTATTATAACAGACTGACAATATTTTTTGATACAAAACAAGGTCAATAAAAGCTATGAAATGTAATTTCCAGCTCGATATCCAGCGCTAACACAAACAAATACCAGATTCTAGAATGGCAGTGTAAGATGGATGCATCGGTCAAAGCGGTGGTAAAACCCTCCGTATGGAACCTGGTTGAGAGACATGTTGCCCCACTGTGGGTGAATGATGACCAGGAAGCTGTGATATTGGCAAAGATTCAAAGGGAGGAGGCGGAGGAGAGGAAAGCAGCACAAGCACAGCGTGAGTAGAAGGGGATTTGATTTAGGTGGCTGGTATTAGAGGTCTACTTCCTAGGGCAATACCCCGGAAAAGTGTGGGGGTATAATGATATTGCCGTGATAGTTAGTTATCATTATATGGATTCATTCATCGTCCGGGATAGTGATGTTTACTTTCCGTCAAACAAAATTACTCTAATTTCAAGGGCTACCTTTTTACATTCCCCACAGGACCTTTCCTTACACCTTCCTTTCCCAGCCCCACTCCCTAACACCGCTCACTCTCCTCAGCCCTATACCAGATTGGTAACATGACGGATGTATGCCAGAAACTCATGTCAATGCACGTTGAGGCTACCATGGACCAACATGTTACAGCCGCTAAATCTGCTGCAAAACCTGAACCTGAGGAACAGCAACAGGTATATAAAACAGGTACAGGGGGGGGTGACATGTAAGAAGTTACCGGAAATTATGGTGAATATTAAATTGTTCCGTTAATTTCCCAAGATACCGATTTAATTAACTCGGTTAATTTCCCAAGATACAGGTTTAATTAACTCGGTTAATTTCCCAGGATACAGGTCTAATTAACTCTGCTAATTTCCCATCAGGATACCGGACTAAAAAAGTTGATTTTTGTTGAGATGGAGGAATATCCTGGATATTCTGATGAGCCATGTCCTCTTCCCCAGAAAGTGGAAACTCCCACCATTCTCCGACTTGTCAGTCGTGCAATCAAGATAACTGAGAAGGTAATTGACTCATAATTGACTCATAATTAGTTCACTCAACTAATTGAGTCCCTGCTAATTAGTGCCCCACTAATTGGCCCATTTCAGCCAGGTCTCATCCGGGAGTGGAGGGACTTCTTCTACTCTCAAGAGAACGAGGACATTTTGCACGATTTGTTCTGGTGGTTTTTCTTGAAGAAGTTCCAGAAACCTCCCCAGGAGTCCCCCAGCTTTGTATATGATAGGGAGCTGAAAGAGAAAACTTCCCTTCTATTTGCACGTGTTGCACGGACCTACACCAGCCTACTAAACAGAACATTCAGGTTAATTTGGCAATGAAATTGATTTGATTGCTGGAACAGAAAACAATCAATCCAACTCAGAGAAGACATTTGTGCATTTGTCTGACAGTTTCAGAGTAGACATTTGATTTGCTTTCAGTAATCATGCTCTATTGTTCCTATACAGATACACCAACAGAGAAAAGCTACTGCTGCACTACCCTAACGCTGTATCTCAAGCTATATATGCAGCCTACTGCCATGCATTTCCAGTCTCCTGGAGACGTTACAATACTGAATTCAAGTGAGTTCCCAGTCTCCTGGAGACGATATAACACTGAATTCAAGTGAGTTCCCAGTCTCCTGGAGACGATACAATACCGAATTCAAGTGAGTGAGTTGTAACAATATCTGATCACACTTGATCTCATGGTTGTTATCACCATTCACCAACCCCTATCTCTCTCAAACACCACCACTAACCATCGGCCTCCATTGCTCTACCATGACTCAACCTTCTCCCCTCAGACACGATCTACTAGAGACAGTTAGTATTTGGATAACTAACCAGTAACCCTCTCCCCTCAGACACGATCTACTAGAGACAGTTAGTATCTGGATGACAGGTACCAGGCCCATGGTACGACACTGGGCTAACTGGGATTACAGTGCCCTGGAACCAGCTAATATGAGGAAGGATTGTATTGACAAGGATGCTAACGCTCAGAAACAAAAAGGTAGGTGTGGTTTGCTTCGTTCAACAAAAAGGTTGGTTTGGTTTGGTCGTACTGCGCCCTGAAGACAGGAAGACTGGTGGGTGGTATTCTTTAGTTATTTATATATAAGTTGTCTTGAACCTTTCTATATTGCCATTAGGCGTCATTATTGGAAATGGCTTCTCTACTGTTAGATACTCAGACCATAATGACGTATCTCCCTGTAGTGAAAGATAAGTCAAGTATGGACAACATTCTAACCTTTCCTTCTACATTCTCCTCTGCCACTACTGGAAAGAGCAGCCCCAGTCCCAGACGGCCCCCGGACCACTCTCACACCTCCCTATCATCCAGTCATCAGAGCAAGGGACCTACCAACGATAAGAAAGGTACGTTGTTAGAGATCTAAAATATATAATGAGGTGAAGTTTATTAACTGATGTGGGATTTACCTAATTAATTTAAGTAAAGTGCATGTACTGCCATGATCTAAGTTTCCACCCCCTCCCCAGGTGGTATCAGCAACAAGGGAAGTGACTCTCCAACGGGAAGGGGCCACAGCACCTCACGTCACGTTACTGGTGCCACAAAGACACGTGACGTCATTGAGGTTAGTGACGTCGTCAGAGTGACGTCATCTTAAAAACTAGCGCATCCATTGGGTGCACCTCAAAATAAGGGCTTTTTGATTATAACCAAACTATAATTGAGATGATTTAGTTTTTTAGATTCCTAGATAAGAACTGGGTTGGTTTCAACAACAAGATAATTTATTCTGTAATTGAAACTACTCAATTCTCTCCCTAGTCGCACTCTAGTGAGCCAGGACCCGACTTTGTATTGACCAAGTTTAACCTATCTGGGCACTGTCCGCTAGTTGAGTATTATCTGAGGGAGAGCAAGCTGGCAAGGGACGCTGGAACTGCCAAACTTGTATCAAGAAAGGTAAATATAGTCTGTAGTGACATAGTAGAGTCACTGGAACAGTAAAAAATAAAAAAGAATTGTAGCATAAAATGAACATTCTGTACATTGAGTAGTACGCTTTTTAGATACACTTCAAATATGAGATTCTGACTTCATACTTTTGTCAATATTATAACTCCTCCTTTGCAGGAAATCCTAAGTTATCCGTCCGAGGGGGAGACCTACCGACAGATCATAACTAAAAGCAGAAAGAAGGTGAAGGCGATCACTAAAGATATGAACAGCTATTGGAACGAATGTCACAGATCTCACGTCAAGACAATGAATGACAACTTGGCAGAGAGATTGGAATTCCAGCAGAAATCCGCAAAGTTACTGGAGAATCATACTGTTGTGGGAAAACTGGCTGAAATGATCGTCAATGATAGGTAAATAGACAAACCAGTCACATGCAGTACACCCAAGTTTAAATCTGTATTTTCAAGTTTTTTGAGGGAATGATAACCTACACCATGTCGTTTTTTGTAATAACACCAACTCTAACTTCCCCAGGTTACACAACCAGGCAGGGGCGAATACTAAAATTGCGGCAACAATCGACTCTCTGATAGCCAAAAAAGATGAGGCAGATGATAAAGCGTGAGACACGGGACTTTGAAATTTGATTTGGATTGTATATTTGTACAGATGATATTTTTAGACAATTTTTAACCAATCTCTTAACTATTTTACCCCAAGCTAACTCTGTTTATTTCTCGATTAGCTGTAGCAATGAGTAAGGGAACTACCATCAAAGAGGCTCTAGCCCAGTGGGAGACAAAGAGTGGAGAGAAAGCAGGGGAGGCTGAGGAAATCAAACTACTCTGTCAAATCCCATCGATCGAGAAAATGGACGCTTCTCTATCCACCCTGACCAACTGCAAGAAACTATCTCTGTCAACCAATGCTATCGAGAAGATCACCAATCTTAACGGCCTCAAGTCCTTGAAGATCCTATCTCTGGGAAGAAACAATATCAAGAGTTTCAGTGGTCTGGAGCCTGTTGGGGACACCCTCGAAGAGCTGTGGATTAGCTATAACCTGATCGAGAAAATGAAGGGAATTGGAGTTTTGAAGAAACTGAAAGTTCTCTTCATGTCAAACAACCTCGTTAAAGATTGGAGTGAATTGCAGAAGTTGAGTGAGCTGCCCTGTCTTGTGGATTTGAACATGGTAAACAACCCCATTGAGGAGAAACACTCTCTGGAGCAGACTTGGAGGCCGGAGATTGAGAAGAAGTTGGTTAAACTGAAGAAGTTGGATGGTGTTCCAATTGTCCGACAGGATGATGAGGATGAGGGTTAGAGAGAAAAAATATGATAGGGACAGTGAGAAAGAGGGAGAGTGGGGGAGAAAGAGAGGGAGCTGGGAGAGTGTGGAGAGAGAAGATGGACATGATAGAGATGGAGAGTGGGGGGAGAAAGAGGGATAGTGGGGTGAAAACAAGAGTGCCCCCTGAGTTTTTGGAATGTGTGATTGGTTTTTATTTGTGTACAATATCATATGCCAGATATATCTTGTACAGCGTTATAGGAAACTTGTTTTATTCCCAGTCCCCCATCTTCCAGACCCTCTCCCATCTTATAATTCCTATCTCTGTAGCACAATGAACAGGCTCTATGATACCCTCGAGCCGACTGTTATTGATGAGGTCCTGTTGAATGGATGCATTGAAGAGCAGGGACCCGCAAATGAGGCTGGTCGGATCGCCAAAAAGGAGGGACTCGATTTTGGAGAGGTTGAGAGCCTTCGACTGGATTTTAAAAGTAAGGTTTTGTTCTTTTTAGTGACTGGGTAGTTTTTATTATGATTCGATTCCTAGTTCCAACTTCCGTTCTTCAGATATTCTGAAGATTGACAACATCTGGTTTTTCACGAACTTGGTGAAGCTGACACTCGACAATAACCCAGGCAGGGGCGAATACTAAAATTGCGGCAACAATCGACTCTCTGATAGCCAAAAAAGATGAGGCAGATGATAAAGCGTGAGACACGGGCCTTTGATTTGGATTGTATATTTGTACAGATGATATTTTTAGACAATTTTTAACCAATCTCTTAACTATTTTACCCCAAGCTAACTCTGTTTATTTCTCGATTAGCTGTAGCAATGAGTAAGGGAACTACCATCAAAGAGGCTCTAGCCCAGTGGGAGACAAAGAGTGGAGAGAAAGCAGGGGAGGCTGAGGAAATCAAACTACTCTGTCAAATCCCATCGATCGAGAAAATGGACGCTTCTCTATCCACCCTGACCAACTGCAAGAAACTATCTCTGTCAACCAATGCTATCGAGAAGATCACCAATCTTAACGGCCTCAAGTCCTTGAAGATCCTATCTCTGGGAAGAAACAATATCAAGAGTTTCAGTGGTCTGGAGCCTGTTGGGGACACCCTCGAAGAGCTGTGGATTAGCTATAACCTGATCGAGAAAATGAAGGGAATTGGAGTTTTGAAGAAACTGAAAGTTCTCTTCATGTCAAACAACCTCGTTAAAGATTGGAGTGAATTGCAGAAGTTGAGTGAGCTGCCCTGTCTTGTGGATTTGAACATGGTAAACAACCCCATTGAGGAGAAACACTCTCTGGAGCAGACTTGGAGGCCGGAGATTGAGAAGAAGTTGGTTAAACTGAAGAAGTTGGATGGTGTTCCAATTGTCCGACAGGATGATGAGGATGAGGGTTAGAGAGAAAAAATATGATAGGGACAGTGAGAAAGAGGGAGAGTGGGGGAGAAAGAGAGGGAGCTGGGAGAGTGTGGAGAGAGAAGATGGACATGATAGAGATGGAGAGTGGGGGGAGAAAGAGGGATAGTGGGGTGAAAACAAGAGTGCCCCCTGAGTTTTTGGAATGTGTGATTGGTTTTTATTTGTGTACAATATCATATGCCAGATATATCTTGTACAGCGTTATAGGAAACTTGTTTTATTCCCAGTCCCCCATCTTCCAGACCCTCTCCCATCTTATAATTCCTATCTCTGTAGCACAATGAACAGGCTCTATGATACCCTCGAGCCGACTGTTATTGATGAGGTCCTGTTGAATGGATGCATTGAAGAGCAGGGACCCGCAAATGAGGCAGGTCGGATCGCCAAAAAGGAGGGACTCGATTTTGGAGAGGTTGAGAGCCTTCGACTGGATTTTAAAAGTAAGGTTTTGTTCTTTTTAGTGACTGGGTAGTTTTTATTATGATTCGATTCCTAGTTCCAACTTCCGTTCTTCAGATATTCTGAAGATTGACAACATCTGGTTTTTCACGAACTTGGTGAAGCTGACACTCGACAATAACATCATAGAGAAGATTGAGAATCTCGAATCTCTGGTCAATCTTGAATGGCTTGGTGAGTCTTACATCATTTTGTATGACAACTTCTATGTTCCTCTTCCTATAATTTATTATTCCTAAAATCATAACTCTGCTCTTTCGCAGATCTGTCCTTCAACAACATTGAGAAGATCGAAGGTCTGGATAAGTTGACGAAGCTGAAAGATCTGACACTTTACAACAACCAGATCTCAGTTCTGGAAAATATGGACCAGTTGACGGATCTCCATGTGTTTAGTATTGGCAACAACAACCTCTCTCAGATTGACAATGTGTGTACTTGGAACGGTCTACCAGTTACTATAGAGACGCGCGCTCTTACTTCTAATGAAAGTACACTTTTCAGCAGCCCAAACTAGCGAGAGGATGCGCGCGTTTGAGAGTATGCATGTTGGTCAGTTCGTTACACTGACGGGTGCCACTGATGACCCAAACAATGCTTGAAAGTGTCGTTTCAGTTTTCACCAAGAGAACTAAACATATATTCCCTCATTCAGATAGTTTACCTGCGGAAGTTTGCAAACTTACAATGTCTCAATGTGGCTGGGAATCCATTTGCAGACGGCGAATACAAGTCATATGTAGTGGCCCATCTACCTGAGATTTCCTACCTTGATTTTAGACTTGTCTCAACCCAAATGGTATGTCTCTATTCTTCAGTCACTTTCACAAGTATAATATTTCGAAGATCAGATCCTCTGTTGCAATATGACCATCCGCCATCGCCTCTTGTAACACCTGTTCGTGCCCAAAATCTTGGCAAATGTATCCCAAAAAGCTTCGTAACTCATCCCCCGTTCAGAGAGAAGAAGCTATTACAAAGTACCAGGATGCTATTGACGTTATTGAGCACAATGAAAAGGATGAACAGAAGAAACAAGAGAAGGAGCGGGCTAGAATTGCTGAGGATCATATGCTCAGAGTACGTTTCACCGATGAAATGTTTCCTAAACTTGTGTGGCTCACACCGCATTTTATTTCAGCGCTCTGTAAGGGTTCGGTAGATCAATACTAAAATAAACCCAAACTTGAAAAAAATCTCACTTTCTTTCAGGATGCCTTTGTAGATGGTCTAAAGAACGGCCAACTATTTGAAGATATGTTCCAAGAAGACGGGGACGGCAGCAAGTTGAACCAACTGCCACAGATTATTGAAACATTCGATCTTTACAGGAGCAAGTACGTAATAGTTAGGATGTTTATTTTCAAAATTCACAACATCAAGGATGAGATATACAAATATTCATTCCATCCGCCATACCCTGTTTATAGAACTATCTCTCCGCAGGTTCTCCAAGGTGTGCGAGGAGCTGGTATCCTTTGGCCTGAGAGAGGCCCAGCATAGGGAGGGAGAGAAATCTCTCTTCCTAGCTGCTGTTAACAAGGCTAAGGACGCTGACAAGGCACAGGGAGTCAAGGTCATCAATGACTTCTTGTCTTACAAAAAGAAGGTGAGATCTCAACTTCAGTCGTCTCTCGACTCTTCTAATCTGATAATCCTAATCTACTAATCCAAATATTCAACTGTTCTTTTCTGATCTAAATAAATAATATTATTTATAAGTTTCCTCCTTCCCAAGGTTCTATCTGAGTTGGCCCAGATTAGTGACATCAGTGTGATTGACGCCAAGATATCAGAGCTCCACGAGGAACTAAACAGTATCTGGGACATCCTAATGGGATACGAGATGCAGTTAGCTGAACAATTGGAGGAGGTGGTTAAAGACTTTGAACGGGCTATGAGTGACATGAGTGGAACTTTTACTGAGACTGTACAGAACTACTTTACTCAGGTATATTAGGTTTTGTTTGACCCTCTCTCATAACAAGGTTTAGCAAATCTTCCCAGGATAAATCTTGCGTGACCATTTTTTCATTAGGGCAGATCATGCGAACTCACTCCACCCCTCTCCCCCTCGGCCTTCTTCGTAACACCCCTCACCCTCCAGTGTCGAGAGTTGGAGCTGATGCACCATGACAAGTTAACAGAGACCTCTCTGTTGATCATGGAAAAGGTAGTGAAGAATGAACTGGAGGAAGAGCTACCTGAGGACCTCCGACTGGTACGGGTTTAGGGTTCATTGTGGGTTCATTGTGATGTCGTTGGGAGGTGGAGGTGGGGATTGGGGAATAGCTAACAAAGAACTGGTACGCGGTCATTATGTGTTGTTGGGAATGGGAGGGGGTCCATAACTTGGGCCGGGGGGGGGGGAAGGCTGGTGGGTTCATTATTTCTTCACGAAATGGTCCCTCAATTATAACTGAGGGGTGATTTGCCCCCCTTATCCTCCCTTATTTGCCCCCCTTATCCTCCCTTATTTGACGTTGCATGTTAAGGGGAGGAGGCACATAGGTCCGACGCTGAGTAATGACAGGAACACCTGGGGGTGGTTAACCACGATAGTCCTAACAAGACTGGCTGTATTTTATGTACGGTGGCAAACGTGGGCTAGAGTGTGTCGAACCACAGTATATGCACCATTCTGCCTTCTAATTTCTATAGGCTTAGTGGGTCAGAACTGTGTCAAATCATTCTCAATCACGTACTTCCCTACAGAAGGTTCCCATATACCTTTCTGCAAGGCTTGATTGAATATATTGCGGCAAAATGCTAGTGATCGCCACCAAGGGGTCACTACGGTCACCATATGCTGTTGGAACAGGGGGGGATCAACACTTAACTGCATGATACTCATGCCGATAACTGCAAAATTTTCAAAAATTTTTTGACACCCACCACCCCCCACATATTTTGCACTCAGGCTTCAGAGTATAACCTGCCCCTCTTTGTCAACTTTATTGACTTTAAGGCTGCTTTTGACTCGATTAACAGAGGGTTCATTTGGGCTGCGTTCAAGTACTATGGCCTCCCCGATAAATACATCAGAATCCTCAGGAGCTTCTTTGATGGGACAGTCAGTGCGGTTAGGTGGGCTGGTGGACTGTCGGAGTGGTTTGAGGTTCTGTCGGGCACAGGTCAGGGTGACATTCAGGGGCCTGTGGTGTTTAATGTCTGCCTGAACCTGGCCGTGGAGCTCAGTGAGGCGCATGGAAGTCCGTCCCGAGGGTTAGTACTGAGGCAGGAAGGAGACTCAGTAGAGACGGTACTTGACTGTGACTACGCTGACGACATGGCGGTCATGGATAGCACAGAGGCGGGGCTGCAGGAATCCACTGACTTAATCTGCAAGTTTTCTGAGTATGCCGGGCTGAAGGTGAACACCAGGAAGACCGAGGCCATGGCTGTTGCTAAATCTAGTGTACAGCCTCCACCAGAAGTCAGTCTTACCATAGGGGACACAGAAATTAGTCAGGTCAGAGATTTCACCTACCTGGGATCGAAGATAAGTTACGATGGGAAACTGGATGGGGAGCTTGCTTCTAGAATTGGGAAGGGATCAGGTGCATTCCGATGTTTGGGGAAGGTCTGGAACAATCGTAACATCCTGGATCGAACAAAAATTCGTATTTATGAGGCTGCGATCCTGACCATCCTACTGTATGGGAGTGAGACCTGGAACACTACCAAGGCACAGATGCACCGTTTGGAGGTTTTCCACCAGACCTGTCTCCGCCGTATCCTTAAAATCAGGTGGTACAACAAAGTGAGCAATGTTAAGGTCTTGAAGAGAGCAGGAATCAGTACAGTGCAGGGATACATCTCCTCGAACCGGCTACGCTGGTTTGGTCATGTGTCCAGGATGCCAGAACATCGGATCCCCAAGATCTTCATGAACTGGGTCCCTAGGCATGGGAAGAGGTCCAGAGGAAGACCTAGGAAGACTTGGCTGCAGTGTGTCCTTGAGGATGCCTGTGCTGTTTCAGGAGTTGATGATACCAATGAGGAGTTGATGGGGAAAGCACAAGATCGTGACGAGTGGCGGCGATTTTCAAGAAGAGCGAGATATTCCGACGCGGGCCACTCTAACGATTGAGGAGACCCCTTCAAGTACAAGTAAGTAAGATTTGTTAACAAGTGATGTTGTTATTGTTTATTGGGGGTGATGCGTATTGCAATACACAAAGTGGGCACCTGTACAGCTGGCACGGGATTTGGTTGAGCCATTTTGGAGGTTATTTTCTCTCTATCTCACTCTCTCTCCTTCTCTCACTCTCCCTCCTTCTCTTTATTATTATCGAGAACGCCTTTCCCAAGTTGTGCTGCAATTGGCCTACGCTACCCTTCCACAGGCTAATGTTTCCAGGGAGAAAGCTCTTCCATTGTCCTCACCCAACCAATTACTACGACCCATCTAATGATCATCACGTACACTATTCAATATTCATGGCCTATAATCTGTGAATAGTGTGTGTGATAGTGTTAGCATTGTCTCGCAGGATAGAAGAATGAATTTCAAGTCACACCAGATGTCTTTCTACCCTTATATATCGACACATGTCTTATACCACGTCGCAATGTACAGGGCTGTTCCACTAGCCTTCAAGTCATTTGTTCGTTTTATCTCTCCTATTCATGCTTCGACATATGGCTTCTCTCTTCTTCTCAAGGATTTGACCTTGATTTATAACCTAAGTTTCGCAAGGAATAACGACCTAAGTTTAGCCTATCAACAGAAGGCTTTCAACGCCTCCTAATGGCTCTAACCGGCTGGTAGCTGTGTAATTTTCGCCATGCTAACTCGGGCTACAATTGCAGTGATATTGCTCTAATAATAGCTTTATAATAACCCAAACAACTCTTACGTCAGTTAGGTACCATAATATATGGCACCCTCAGTAATATTGTTCCCACAGAGTCAGCGTCATCGCTAGTAAAATATATCTGCGATGATCCTATATATTCTTGAGTCGCACCTGCTACCCTGCTTCTTACCCTCGGCCTCATCAGGAACGTGGTACTCCGTTTCACACAGTTTTACACTTTGCTGTGAAGCTTGAAGCTTTTTTGTCATAGGTACTTCATGATTGTATCATCGAGAACGCAGCATTTATGTACCGGTTGGGAGAGGTCTTTTCTGAGAATGCTTTTGTAGGAGATCGTAACTGGGAAAAGGGTTACTTGGGAGATGTGTTTTTGTATAATGAATACTGATTGTATAAATAATTAGCCAAAAAATAGCAGAGAAAGAGAGAGATGTGAGGGAGATAGCTGAAAAGAGACAATTATTTTTCGCACTACTTAGGTCGCTATTATTTTTCAGCTCAATTTTAGTACCGTCATTAGTCCTAAATCATACTGAAAATAAGATATTAGAGCTAGGGAGACTGAGAGAGATAGAGAGAGAAAGATAGAGATGTATTGCTTGTCCTAAGTCCACAATTTGTTGTATTGCCAGGCTGGAGAAATAACAGTGTCTGGTACCTTGCTTACTACACTACTCTCACTACTAATTATTTGTCCCCCGTCCTTTCCTTAGCCCCCAGTATGGGGCCCTCATATTATTTGTACATACTACTGAGTATACTATTGTCAAGTATGATTACTAAAACGAATTTTCCAACTTGATTTACATCCTCCGTTTCCTAATACAAATAACTAACCATTGTTTCTAGCAATACCTGATGTTAAACACGAACCCCTATCTGGAGATAACATTTCTTCTCTGGTCCATTCTCTCCCTCATTCTCTGTCTCCTTGGTAACTGTCTGGTAATCAGAGCCTGTCGGAACAGACTAAAGATTGACAAAGTCTCAATATCTATCGTGATCCACCTCGCTGTGTGTGACCTACTCTACGGTGTTATCAAGATTGGACCCTCCGTTGTGTTCCGTGTTGTATCATTCACTGCCGCTACAACAGAGAAATACTGCCTAATCTTCAACAGAACTGTGGTACCAACTTGTATTGTCATGAACAATGTGTTGATCATAGCGCTGGGTATCGCAAAGATAACTTGCCTGGTATGGCCACTAAAGGCTAGTAGTAGTAGTACATTGTGGCGTTACTTCTTTGGGTCCTGGGTGTGATTTATGTGGGTGTTGCTTTCTTCACACAAACTTCCAGTAGTGAATTCAATGGTGAACACAAATCGTGTCAAGTTGTGGATACGGTCTTCAAACATGTGCCAATTAGAATGCCTGATCTGGCATCAACAATATTTTACATCAGTGTATGGGTGGCTTCAGTGGCAACTACAGTGGCTCTCATAATAGTGGTGTATAAATACACAGGAACTTGGGTGAAGGGTGGAACATTGACTATCGTTTTAGTTGCTATCGTACAGATAATTGTATCCGTTCCTATCCTGACCAAGTGTATAGCTAATTTAGCATATTTTCCATTCTCAGAACTTGGTGCGGCAGTTATCAACTATTTATCATCGTTCCTCTACTACTTCACATCTTTCTCCAACCCGTTGCTCTACTATTTCTCGATTCAAAGTTTTAGGACTTTTGTCAAGGAGTGGGTAGCTAGCTGGTGCTGCTGGCAGTTGGGGATCAATGGACGGAGATGGAATATATCATCTATCATACATTCCAATTCAAGACACAAGTCAAACCATGTTGATAGCTAGTGTTGAGCGATTAATTATCTTCTTTGCAATGTAATTATATTCCAAAATAACACTTATTTATCTATATTTATGAGTTAAAAATAACAGTCATTATTGCCGTATTGGTGTGACCAGCATCATATTTGTGTCTAGTAGACATCTGGTGATCTGTTAAAATGGATTTATCAGGGGGGGAGGGAGGGGGTATTTGATTACCTAGGAGACGGTCCATCTTCTGGAAATCTCTAACTCCTGATAATTTGCAGCTGTTTGTCGACAAGGACACGATAACGAACTCAGTAAATACGTCACACGATGTCCACAATCAACGAATTGATAACAAGGTAACGAGGCATTTACCCTTTTAATGTCCCCCAAAATTACTGATACACCGTGCAACAGTGATCAACGTCATGGTGCAGAATTTAAATTCCACTTGTTGAGTCTCCCCACGATACTCGACCACTAGCTATAATTCACCTCCCCTTCCCTTGTCAACAGGAAGACGACATTGTGACAAGAGTTGGTAACTCCAAAGAGAGCTTCATTTCCCGGATCCTAGAGGGAGAGGTCCAGAGAAACCGACACCGAGTCGCCGAGATCAACCACTTCTTGGAAAACATCCGAGACGAGTTGGAGCAGTATGAAAACCTAGACAGATAGAGACATTTGCTGTGTCCTGCCGGATAGTGACAATAATATGTGGTTGTTTTTAGATTTTGATTTGAGATCGGAGTGAATCTGGGATCTCACTCTCAGGACTCAGAGGCTCAGAAGCTGGGTACGGTCCAGATTGAGAATTGGATCCCGATCAGTAGGGATAAGATGGGTTAGATCAATCTCGTAGTGTCGTAGTTTCCCGGCCCGGACCCGATATGATGGGATGTCATAGAGTTGTCTAAATGTCTAATTCTATCGAATTGCGTTTCGGAATTGTTTTGTGATATGGGTCGCAGGAATTAGATCGAGTTCAACTCTGAAAGTGAAAATGTTAAAATGGATTGTACAGAGATTGCTTTGTAAATATACTTTCAGATCTTTTTATAACAAGATAAACAATGTATTATTCACTTATATTTATGCTTAAAATTACTGCCATACCACGGAAAAATATTTGGGAAATTTTTGCACGCGCAATTACCAAGCCGCGCATTAAAAACAAACGCGCGCGCGTTAAATAAAAAAGCAATTTTTTCAATCGTGATTTTTAACTTTTTGAAACGACGTTTTTTTCATTTTTCTTTTTTGAGAACTAAAATACTTTGAAAAGTCCTCTGCTAGTTGTTGTTTCGCAAAATCTCGCGAGAGAATCACTTAGGACCTCTCTGTGTTCTATATCCACAGCTCAGGATACAGCCTTTCTTCTCACCTGGGTCAAAATTCTCTCAAATTTAATTTGACTTCAACTTGGCCAATCAGTTTTGACTCTTCATGTTTCTTGTTTTTGTGTAAACATGCTAAATCAATCACAACCTAAGTCAAAATGTTGACTGGTGTGGTTAAAACTTTATTATAAACAGGAACATCAAGCTAACCGAACACCGGTTTTAGCTTAGATATGTTTGATTTTATTCCTCGATTACTGAAGCGGTTTTCAAAACGAAAGAAGAAACACTCCCTAAATGTAAGTCCAACAGCTTTAATTTACCCCGCGTTGTTTCTGACAAAATCCATCACTGTTTAGGATAATTACATACTTGTTTGTCGTTTGATGTTATCATTGTTTCTCAGAAAACACACTACGGAGTAATGTATGCAGTAATGAATGAAGATGAAGCTTCGTTAAGATCAGCTATAAAGGCTGGTGCTTGCCTGAACAGCCCGATCGATCTAGACGACACTACTGTTACAGGTTTGTAACACTCTTTGTTTGTAACACTCTTTGTTGTTTATATCTACTGATTCCCCCTCCCTCTTCCTAACTCTAATGCATGTGTCTGCTAGGTGGGGTAGACTCTAAAACGCCCCTACACTGGGTGGCTTCCCGGGGCAACGCCAACTTCCTGAAACTACTACTTGACGCGGGGGCTGACCCCAACTCGAGAGGAACACGAAGTGGACGCACCCCCCTTTTGGAATGTTCTGACAATATTGGTATGTGCTCCAACCCCCCTCTAATAATGTGAAGGAGGGGGCCAATAATTAGTACTGATTTGTGCAGTACTACTCTTTGATTAGTGTACACTTCCTGGGGTGGTGGTCTAACACAATTGCAGCAGTCCTTCTGACAACACCTTCTATACAGTCCCTCTTGCAATCATAATTCACAGTGTGACCATTATGAACTAAATTCCAAGATGAACTTCTCCCAACAAACAATAATCCCCACGGCGTGCCCCAGGGTAGTTTAACATTTGTTTTGGCGTCCGCCTCCAATTCCGGTTGTAACTATTCGGGAAGACCTTCCTGAAGGTCGTGACGGTGCGGGAAAAATCATGTAGACCCGCTCTGGCATTAGTAGAGTCGATAAGTAGATCTTACCCTCTCAATTGTTCCAGTTTTTGTCACATCTGTTCCCCTGATAACGGCATTCGATTCTACGTGCAAAAATAGGTCGGGGACAACGACATCTTGTAGAACAAGGTGGTATTTGTGAAAATTATTGAGAAAAAGATTTTTCTCAAATACCACCTTGTTCTACAAGATGTGGTTGTCCCCGACCTATTTTTGCACGTAGAATCGAATGCCGTTATCAGGGGAGCTCTTAAATGAAGAGAAATTTGAGAAATTCGCATTTTTTGGTGTTTTTTGGGTGTTTTTTCAATTTTCCGATGCCAGAGCGGGTCTACACGATTTTTCCCGCACCGTCACGACCTTCAGGAAGGTCTTCCCGAATAGTTACAACCGGAATTGGAGGCGGACGCCAAAACAAATGTTAAACTACCCTGGGGCACGCCGTGCCCCCTCCAGATGACTATTATATCCAAACTAAGATCGTTCATATTTCCGCAGAGTGCAGTAGGTTGTTGTTGGTGGCTGGTGGAAACGTCAACACGGTAGACTTTGATAATAATGGGGTGCTACACTATGCAGCCACCACTGATCACTTCTCCTACCTACAGGTAAGATCAGATGGCCTGGTTTTTTAGTTTAGGCAACTTTTTGGTTTGTTGATCATTACTTATGGTCAATATTTATCGACCCCATCACTTCTCAGAATGAGTTTTTATGAGTTTGTCACCCTTTTTCCCACATTATCAGCTCCCTCATGAGTTTAACTTTGTACATTGTCTTTTATTACAACCTGCTATAACCGTGGGAAAGCTTAGCTAATAATAAACTCACTTTTCTCTTTTTCTCTGCATACGCCATACTTACACTCTCGTTCTCTACCATACTTTCTCTCTAACCCACTCTCTCCCTCTCTCTCCTTCTCTCTCCAACCCACTCTCCCTCTCAGTTCCGGTACTTGGTAAATTCAGGAGCAGTGACGGGATGTGAGAATAGGTTGGGTGAGACACCACTTCACAGGTTGTGTAGTTACAGTGGGGATACAATACACCGGGCACGTGCTGTCGCTATCTGCATACAACGAGGTAGGTTCTGGCGACTGGCGAGATATTGTCGTTATGAAACTGACACCATGTGTCTGACCAAATTGTTTTGCAATTCGAGACACGCGTCATAGTGTTTGTGTCCATTTTACAACAGTTGCTGTTACATAAGAGAGCGCCCTATTATAATTGATTGAGATACTGTAAATCCGTAAAAAGATGTGATGTAATCAACATTTTCTTGTTTTAAAAACTTGGAATTTTCTAGGTGTAGAACAAGGTGGTATTTGTGAAAATTATTGAGAAAAAGATTTTTCTCAAATACCACCTTGTTCTACAAGATGTGGTTGTCCCCGACCTATTTTTGCACGTAGAATCAAATGCCGTTATCAGGGGAGCTCTAAAATGAAGAGAAATGGGAGAAAATCGCATTTTTTAATGTTTTTTGGGTGTTTTTTTCAATTTTTCGATGCCAGAGCGGGTCTACACGATTTTTCCCGCACCGTCACGACCTTCAGGAAGGTCTTCCCGAATAGTTACAACCGGAATTGGAGGCGGACACCAAAACAAATGTTAAACTACCCTGGGGCACGCCGTGCCCCCTCCAGATGACTATAATATCCAAACTAAGATCGTTCATATTTCCGCAGAGTGCAGTAGGTTGTTGTTGGTGGCTGGTGGAAACGTCAACACGGTAGACTTTGATAATAATGGGGTGCTACACTATGCAGCCACCACTGATCACTTCTCCTACCTACAGGTAAGATCAGATGGCCTGGTTTTTTAGTTTAGGCAACTTTTTGGTTTGTTGATCATTACTTATGGTCAATATTTATCGACCCTATCACTTCTCAGAATGAGTTTTTATGAGTTTGTCACCCTTTTTCCCACATTATCAGCTCCCTCATGAGTTTAACTTTGTACATTGTCTTTTATTACAACCTGCTATAACCGTGGGAAAGCTTAGCTAATAATAAACTCACTTTTCTCTTTTTCTCTGCATACGCCATACTTACACTCTCGTTCTCTACCATACTTTCTCTCTAACCCACTCTCTCCCTCTCTCTCCTTCTCTCTCCAACCCACTCTCCCTCTCAGTTCCGGTACTTGGTAAATTCAGGAGCAGTGACGGGATGTGAGAATAGGTTGGGTGAGACACCACTTCACAGGTTGTGTAGTTACAGTGGGGATACAATACACCGGGCACGTGCTGTCGCTCTCTGCATACAACGAGGTAGGTTCTGGCGACTGGCGAGATATTGTCGTTATGAAACTGACACCATGTGTCTGACCAAATTGTTTTGCAATTCGAGACACGCGTCATAGTGTTTGTGTCCATTTTACAACAGTTGCTGTTACATAAGAGAGCGCCCTATTATAATTGATTGAGATACTGTAAATCCGTAAAAAGATGTGATGTAATCAACATTTTCTTGTTTTAAAAACTTGGAATTTTCTAGGAAGGGAGATGGGGCAGGGTTATTGTTTGTAATTATGATATCATTGTCCATTGAAGTAGGAGGGGGCGAGGAGTGGGAGGAGGGAGGCGGTAGAAGGAGGGCAAGGAGTAGGAGTAGGAGGGAGGGGAGGGGGCAAGTTAGGACACGAACCCGGAATATTGTTCTTGAGTTGCTCCTGCACTTCTCTGTCCAGCTGTCTCATGGAGGCGCCATGTGTCTGGCTCTGCCCCGGTGACAACCTAGTTGCTGACAAATTGGCACGTGCGGGATGCTAGCACATCATGAGTCACGTGGGTGAGAGAGTGAGAGAGAGAGAGAGAGAGAGAGAGAGAGAGAGAGAGAGAGAG
>AVPN01000103.1:10015-27005 GCA_000695325.1 Pleurobrachia bachei | reverse complement strand
ATCCTGTTGCCATGAACACGGTTTCAAGTTTAAAGAGTTGTATTGTGTCTTCTGCTGTTCTCCTGTTATATCTGATCACATTTCACATAATTAGCCAACCTCATCAGAACCACTGTCAGTGTCACATTTCTCATAAGCAACAGCTCCGTACTCACATGTCTCTGTGACATGTGTTCCACACCCATTATTAAGATGGGGGTGTCAAATGGAACTATGATTGAAAACTCAAGTGGGCAATGAAATACGTTAAACAGCCGGCCCTCTTCTTGGGAGCAGATGTTTTAACTCTGCTGGCAGTTAGTGATTTTTTCGGAACATAATCAAGCAATTCGGTCACCATAGTTACCGATTTAGTTGCCATAGCAACCATCAAATGCGGGAATAAAGAGGGCCACCCGGCGAAGCCGGGTGGTTTGTGAACACCCCTTATGTAGGGCGCACCCAATGGGTGCGCTAGTTGTCTATAGGTTAGAACACGTGTTTATTTTGGTTGGGGTGTGGGAGAACTGGGAGCTACACATGTGTAATATAATTGTCTGTTGTCTGTATAGTTGTCTGTTTCATTGTGTGTCTGTCTGTCTCCACCCCGATTCCTGCCGGAGAGAGAAAGCCGGGATTGGTTCAATTACAATTGAATGATGATCTGTGTATATATTTCATGAAAATGGTAAATGTTGGGAATGTTAGAGAGAGATAGAGAGATGAGAGAGGGATAATGTTAATTGTAGCTTGGTGAGTGTAACTCATTTATTTGGCAAATGGCTCTACATATTTTATATTGGCTCATTAACAACAAGGCGTGTTATGTCTGGTGTCATATGATCTGAATTATTATCCGTCTGTATGTCTGTCATCTGTGTGAGGTTTTGTTTGTGGTTGGTAATGGTCATTGTCTGTCTGTTTGTAGTGTCTGTCTGGTTGTGTTTGTTTCAAGGGGGGTTTCAGCCACAAAGGGCCTCATGACGTACATGTGTCCCTGAGAGATACATCACTTAGCTGCGGTCCACTACCCCTACCACAAAGAGATCAGATAGAGAGAGGGGCGAGAGAGGGATATGCAGGGATGGGAGGGGTGAGAGAGATATAGGGGGTAGAGAGAGGGAGGGGAGGGAGAGTGAGACATAGAGAGAAAGGACTAAGGTAAGATTAGACTTAATAAGCGGGATATCATCACATAGAACTACGGCACATACTCCCATTGAAGACAGAGAGCTACAATAAAACATAACCCCTTCAAGACAGAGGGTTATACAGAGAGACAGATACAGAGATAGAGAGACAGACATAAGCACCAAGAGAGATGTAGGGGGATTGTTGTTGTTGAGTACCTCTAATCATCATGGGTAGCCCCCTCATTGGGGTGTGGGTGACAGTAGTATCAGGAGCTATGGTAAAAGTTGCCTTGCTCGGCGAGGGTTAGAACATAGATGAATGGAATGTTTAGCTCTCGGTGGGGGTGAGGTGGAGGAGGGAAATACCCTAATAGTTCTCTTGAAACATTGATACTGAAACTTTTGGGGAATAGTTTTGGAATAGTTTCATGACACAAAGCTGGGAGAGAGTGCAGTTATAGGAGAGAGGGTATAACAGTGTACTACTAAAGATTGTACTATTGCTTACTCAAATCGTAACATTGCTCTCTGGGCGTGATCTTGTGTAGAAAATGTATGATCTTATGTCGTCTATCTCTAGATCTTCTTTTGGCACTGTCATCCTCTCTCTCTCTCTCTCTCTCTTCTCTCACCAACATACGGACTAGACTGACCCCTGATCCCTGCCATAATGTCAACTCAACTAACCATCCTCCTTTCCCCAGGTTCCGTCCCCTCTCTCCAAGCTCTCTGTCGACTAAAGATCAGGCGAGTAGCGGGTCCTGAGGGTCTGAACCGACTACAAACGCTCCAACAACCTCCCGACACACCCTTCCTTCGAAACACAACGCGACCTAACAACACGGAACTATCGCACATTAAACGGAAAACATCCCTTCTACAAGATAGGAAACCGTCTCTGGTTGAAGATAATCGAGATGGGGAGGAGAAATATAGGAGTAGGGAGGTGATGGTAGTTGAAGCTGCGGAGTTAATGCCCTCTCCTATAAGGAGGTATCTGTTACATTGCGATGAGTATGAGCTGTGGTGGGACCAGAAACAGCAAAATAAGAAGTTTGCCTTCGCTGCTTCTGTCGGGGGTGATAGGTATATGAGATGATGAGATATATCTTGAAATGTGATGAACTAGCCTAGCTGAGCTTCCAAGACAATTATTTTGTTTTTTATGTAAAAATGAACTTTTATTTTGACAAGTCCATGCGATGTATGGCATTGTTGTTTTTTGATACATACTTTAGTTTGTATTTGACCGTTTGAATATATTATTTAATACCGCGTGTATATGTAATATCTTGATCAAGTGTTTGTGCAAGTAATTACACGGTTTTCTATGGTGTATTTGTATTCCGTTTCACGTTAACCAAATTTATGTGCTTCAATTCGTCCACTCTCTCCCTCTCGCTTGTTGGGCAAGAAGGGCTTACATAGGAACTGGGTCGGCACTCATTCGCCTCGTGGGAAGAAAGCGTAGAAAGAGAGAGCATGCTGAGAGACAAGAGAAATGGTGCGCGCGAATTGTTCCATCTGATGAAAGTGTACCATTTCAGCATTTTATTGAGCCGCGCACTGGATTGGGAACCACGCGAGATGGAAGCGCAAGTGCTGATGAAATTCCCGTGGTGTGTTCCAAAGAGCTTCTCAGACAGTTCTCTCACTTGAGGCTTGAATTAACCACAGAAACATAATAATTGGAAAACTCGTGGTTCTGTGAACAGGTGAAACTGAATATAGATATTTTACAATTTACACATCAAGAAATAAAATAGTTTCTGGCTAAAAAACATTTTCAGTCCGTACGTCTCTTTCTTCCTCTCTAGCTCTTTCTTTCTCGCATGGGCCTCTCTTTCTCTGTTGCCCAATTGTTCCTTTTCAAAACCCTAACACACAAAGCACTGCTATTGTAATAGGCTACTAAACTCAGTACAATGGATACTTAATGGATACTACTGAGTACTGAGACAATTCAGACAGAGACTCTTTCTACAATATTCATCTCACAGTCGACTACTACTAGCTGTGTCAATAGGTGGTCGAGTCATATAATTAGTTCTGTGTGAACAAATAATATCCAAACCCTGAAGATACAAGGCTCCGCCCAGTTTATTCCACACCGAACTCCTACATACAAACATACAGACAGACAAATAAACGAACAATGTTTTTCTCTGCAACTTCTATCAGCATTCTCTCAGTTTACGTCTTGAAGGCGCCCTGTGAAGATGCCTTTAGGATGAAGTCTCTCATCAACTCGCTGTCCAACTTGATAAATGCCTCTGATTGAACCACGGCTGTCATGTGATTTAGTGAAAACCGGAAACAAAACTCCTCAAGGTCCTGAAGCATAGGGTTCTAAAGACCGGGTTAGCGCTGTTTTGTTGGGGAATAGGGAGAAAGGGTAGGGAGCAAGGTTATGTCACATACAGAGTGGGAAAATAGTAGGTTTGGGGTTGAGAATGAATGTCTAGGAAAGGAAAACACCGAGTTTCCAACAGAGAGAGAGAGAGTAGAGAGAGAGAGAGGTGTTATGGACCCGAAATAGAACACAAGAGAGAGGGTGACACAAGAGAAAGAGAAAGGGGGACATGTTTTGTGGTTGGGAAAGGTGTGAGATATAGCAGGAGAGGAAGAACAGGAAAAGAGGGGGCTTGCTGAGCAATTTGGAATGTGCAACATGGGAAATTCAATGAATTATTTACTGGCTTACTGTACTGAACTATTCAGTACAACTATTATCGAATCATACTCATGATACTAATTATTCTATACCCCCACTACACGCCACATGGGAGATGGAGAGGGAGGGGTGGAGGGGCAATGAAGAACGAGCGGGTCAAGGAGCGTTACCTCTGCCTTGAATTTTAGGGCTGCTGAGTAGAGAAGAGCGGCATTGCTGGTGGTTATTCCCTGTTTAATAATCCTCTCACAGAGGTACTTCAGCTTGGGCTCACAGTACGCGTTAGCAAGATCCATCAGATCTGAGAGGGAGAGGTTTCCATGTGGAGTTACTATGGTGACATGAAAAAATGGGGTTGCCGGTTGTAGGGTTGCAATGCCGCAATGGTAAAATTCGGGAGGACCTAACCACCGGCCACCCCTACTCACTGCTCAAACTCCCTCGAGGTATCCCACTAGTCCATTACCCCTACCCATGTATTCTACTCCTTCCCCTAACCAAGCATTACTGTTCAGTACTAAGATAGTAACACCACCTAACCACCCTCTACAACTCACGTATGGCATCCTCGGGTTCCATGGTAACGGTATCCGTGTAAAGGAACTCCAGGAAGGCGCGGTATACCTCGTATGAGAACTGAGATACCTCGATAATGTCCTGGGATGACTCCGTCCAGGGCGACTTGAACATTCCTGGCAGAGAGGTGTTTTTTTGGTGGGACATACATGGTTGATTAGTCATGATAACCTAAATGACAATCTGTAGTGCTTTAGCATACTAGAGCACAATTAACAGATTTCTGTATGAATAATTCAAATTAATAATTAAAACCCCGCCTACCTTGGAAGTATTGAGATCTGATTTTCAGAATGGCCTTGTGAGCGTAGATTGGAACACCATTGACATTGAACTGTATGTCTGCCGTGTCCTGGTCATCAAATGCCTGCTCAATGCTCTGATTCAGAGATCTCAATCGGCTGTGCTCTGGGGAGAGGGGGTATTAGAAATAGAATACAATATAACCCATACAATAACAAACAACTGTTAGGTTATGTTCTTAGTCTCCTTCACATGTGCACTGCAGTGTAAGATGCCAGATGGGAGAGGGAACTTGTACAATAACAACAGTGTCTGAACGAATCAGAGCAAGAACTTACCGACACTAATGGGGTATGGTGTAACAGAGGGGGTCGCAAAACACGCGAACACATCCACAACATGAGCAAACTTGGTCTCTGTAGGTGTCTGTATAGACTGGTTTCGGCACTGTCCCCACATGTAGACCTTGCCAGTGTGACTTACAGCTGCTGATATGTGGTTGTAGTGACACGCTGCAATGTCAACAAACCTAGACACAGGGGTGGGAGTGGTTAGTTAGATAATGGTGGAGGGATAAATGTGGTTCTTTTTGATGGGATAAGAGATGAGAAGGTGAAGGATGGGGTTAAATCAGGGACCAGGCGTATTTGATATTGATACGTAAACAAATGCAGCTCAGGGCAGAAATGTCGAGGAGGATATTTAGCAAGAAAATGCATGTAAAGAAGAAAAACGGGTGACCTACATGCTAATCTAAAATGCGAAAGTAAAGGCAAAAGTAGCAGATAAGAGGACTCACCGTCCAAATTCCTCAGCCACTCTCACGGGGTTGAGAGTATTGCACTTGGTAGATGTACCAAGCTGACCATACGAGTTAGCTCCCCAGACATAGATCTGTCCAGCGTCCGTCAAGGCAAGGGAGTGGGCGTATCCGCTAGTTATCTGTGGGAGAAGAGATACGGATTAAATTCTGACGAGTGACTACGTCTGAGGTTAAATAACAAATTATGTTCTTTTCCTGACATGAATTGTTAACTCACAGCTAACTTTTATCATTATCGATGATCTATCGCTTCATTACATATCAAGTTCGAGTTCGAACTCAAAATGAAGCACCAGACACGCTTGTCAGCACAACTCGTACTAACAACTACAACTTTATCAGGTGCGCGCCATTTCTCACTCGCGCCCGCGCGCCAACCACAACAAACTTGCCGAGAAGATTTGGCGAGTGGGGAGGGGAGTCGTGAGAACGAATAGAGAGAAAGAGTAAGTCAGCGACTGAGAGAGATGGAGAGAGAGAAAGAAGTGAAGATAGAGAGAGAGAGAGAGAGAGAGAGAGAGAGAGAAAGAGAGAGAGAAAGAGAGAGAGAAAGAGAGAGAACTAAGTCAAGAGATAGAGAGAGAGAGAGAGAGAGAGAGAGAGAAAGGAGGATTGCTACACAATTACTAATGTTACTAGGAAGAGAGATGGATACAGGTGGCAGGATACTCTCTCCACACCCGATCTTTCTAAATACTCGAGCTCGAGCTAGAGAGCATGGGAATGAACGAATACAGACCATATAGAAGAAGCTAGAACATTGATTAGGGGACAGTGGAGCTACTGTCATTAGAAAGAGAGCATAATCCACATACTATACTGCATAAAAATATACTGTATACACTCGTTCTCACGGAATAGTCGCATACTATTCGGCAAAGCCATAGCAGTATACCTATTGTACACACTATGTACCATGATATTGTGAGAAAAATAACTTTGCGGTGGAGTGTGTTACCTTGACAACATTGACAGCCCCGGTAAGAAGAGAGACCCGTGGTGTTGGTTGGTTGGTCGTGTTTCCTATTCCAAGTTGTCCGTTACCGTTGTATCCCCAGGCGTATATCTGCGAAGAGAGATTGGGGATTAGAGTTGAGAGGGAGAGTTAGGATCAGAATATTCATTGTTATGTTCTAACCCTCCAGTACAACATTTCGCAGATTCTATGGTGCTAGAAAAATGATCATATGAGTGTGTTATTACGTCACAGTCGGTGTATCTTTGTTTGTTTACTCACAATATGTGTACACTTATCCGACAGACCGGCATTTAATATTTCATAAGAAAGTGATTTTAATGGAAATGAAGAGAATTAAAGAAAAGGCCAAAAGAGAGAAGGGACGGAAGGAATAGAAGAGAAGGTCACAGGAGAAAGGTAGGCCGGAGGTCCACATGAGAGAAAGGAGGGTTCATGGTATGGCAGTGTATTACAAAGTGGATTTACACTCTCTGCTTCTCATTCGTCTCTCATATTGAATCTGCCTTTCTTGAGAGAGAGAGAGAGAGAGAGAGAGAGAGAGGAGGATTGCTACACAATTACTAATGTTACTAGGAAGAGAGATGGATACAGGTGGCAGGATACTCTCTCCACACCCGATCTTTCTAAATACTCGAGCTCGAGCTAGAGAGCATGGGAATGAACGAATACAGACCATATAGAAGAAGCTAGAACATTGATTAGGGGACAGTGGAGCTACTGTCATTAGAAAGAGAGCATAATCCACATACTATACTGCATAAAAATATACTGTATACACTCGTTCTCACGGAATAGTCGCATACTATTCGGCAAAGCCATAGCAGTATACCTATTGTACACACTATGTACCATGATATTGTGAGAAAAATCACTTTGCGGTGGAGTGTGTTACCTTGACAACATTGACAGCCCCGGTAAGAAGAGAGACCCGTGGTGTTGGTTGGTTGGTCGTGTTTCCTATTCCAAGTTGTCCGTTACCGTTGTATCCCCAGGCGTATATCTGCGAAGAGAGATTGGGGATTAGAGTTGAGAGGGAGAGTTAGGATCAGAATATTCATTGTTATGTTCTAACCCTCCAGTACAATATTTAGCAGATTCTATGGTGCTAGAAAAATGATCATATGAGTGTGTTATTACGTCACAGTCGGTGTATCTTTGTTTGTTTACTCACAATATGTGTACACTTATCCGACAGACCGGCATTTAATATTTCATAAGAAAGTGATTTTAATGGAAATGAAGAGAATTAAAGAAAAGGCCAAAAGAGAGAAGGGACGGAAGGAATAGAAGAGAAGGTCACAGGAGAAAGGTAGGCCGGAGGTCCACATGAGAGAAAGGAGGGTTCATGGTATGGCAGTGTATTACAAAGTGGATTTACACTCTCTGCTTCTCATTCGTCTCTCATATTGAATCTGCCTTTCTTGAATTCTCCATAACCCTGAATTCTGAACCCACCCTACATATCCCTACCCCACACTCGTTTCTCAACTCCTCTCTAATTAGGCCTTCCACATGTTCCACTTCCCCCATTATTCCTCCCCATTATTCTATCCTATACGGGTTAACTTTGTTAACTTACATCACCGCCGTCTGAGAGAGCCATGGAGGAGGTTTGACCACACGCTATATCAGTCATCTTCAAGCCATCTGAGGGGGGGATTGATTAAAAAACAAGCTTGGTGAATAATTATTAAAAACTCGCTGATTGGTTCATATTTAATTAAAACTGGTTTACAATCTGGCACCTTCCTATTACCGCTACTAATTGGAAACAGAGATGGAATGGACAAGGGTGTGATTTTTTGGAATAGTCGTTAGGATGAAAAAAGGTGTGCATTACCCAAGAAGAACAAATAATGAATAACAGCTATACTTACTTAGAACACCTCCAACTTTCCGGGGTGTAGCCTGATTATTAGTAGTTCCTGATCCGATCTGCCCACAGCTGTTGTAGCCCCATGCGAACACCTGGGGAAGTGGGACATGTGGTATAGAGGGATCATGGATGTATGTGGAGAGAGAGAAAGAGAGAGAGAGAGAGAGAGAGGGGTAGAAACAGAGACAAAGGCCTATATAGAGAGGGAGAGAGAGACATGAACAGAGACAGAGGCGCACAGAGGTCAGAGAGCGAGTATATAGAGAGTACTCAATAGATAAATGGACCTATATTCCTATAGGATACATACAATGGTACACACACTAGTTCTCTCTCTCTCTTCTCTCTCTCTCCAATATTGTACACACATTACAGACAAACAGAAAGGAATTCACATATGAGATGTACTATCATTCATGCAATATATGTTGCATGGCTTCCTTTTATTCCTATAAAGAATCTATAGATATCAGCAACAGACAGAAAGCCACTCCCACAATAATAATAACTCCTATTTTGCATTAACATATTGTTTAACATCAGAAATATTAAAATGAGGGGGACCCAGGTTCCTAAGACGATAAACAAACAAACAAACAAACAAACGATTCCCTCCTTACCTCTCCATCCTCACTTCTGGCCAGTGAGTGATGAGATCCACAAGCCACCTGAACTATCTTCTTATTCTGAAGGGGTGCCACCACTACAGGAGTAAGACCCTGGTTGGTTGATCCGTTACCCAGCTGGGAGTAACCGTTATGGCCCCAGCTACACAGTTCACCCGAACCTGAGGGGGAGATGATCATCTGGTGGGGCAATGAAAACTGATTACACTCTCGATTATAGGATTTTAACTTGGTAAAATTTCATAATATTGATGATCCCCAAATGAAATTTATGTCGTTAGAGTGCCAAAAAGTTATACGGAAAGGAGAGTAAGACATAGTGGGAGATAGTGAAAAAGCAGCTGGTCAACAGCTCGTCGTATGCCTGACCGCTCATTTTTCTCCATTCAAAAGCAAAGACAATAGTGGGCGAAGATGTTCATACCAGCTCACTCTTGTACCACCAACCCTTCTCTTCTTCTTCATCCCTCTCGTCAATAAGCTGCCCATTATTCTATGTACAAATTATACATTTCCTATCAGCTAAAGACCTCCATAATGTGTTCATCATTTTAAAGTGAGAGCGGACAGAAACGGAATTGGACAATATTGATTGAGGTAGTAGAGCATAACTCTCCGAGTATTTTTCCTTTTTGCCGCTCTCAAAATACGCATCCCAAACTGGAGAGAGATTGTTAATTTGACTAAAGAGAACAAAAGAGAGATTCTAGGGAAGAATAATCTCAATGGATCTGTTACAGTCTTTCGATTTGCAGCTGAGAGATGTTGGAGATATCTCTTAAAAGGAGGAGGCCACGTCTCTAGGTGTGTATTCATTTCTCCTGGTCTCATTTTATAGCTTGATAACCATCTTATCTGTTGTAACTCATGTCCTGTCCTAAACAACGGCTTTCCTAGTATTATGATATACTTTGTGGGGAAAAATGAGTCATGTTACGTGGGTAGTATCATATGATACTATGTAGCTTTGATTTGACTAGACTAGCCGATGTATCTCCTGGCTTGTCTAGCTCGACAACCAATCAGAACTCGTTATTTAGGTCACGTGACTGGTTATCAGCCAATGAGGGACCATTATTTCCCGATTCGGTCGGTTCCTTTATGATACTACCCACACGTACTCATGACTCATTTTCTAAAGATGATCGACTGTAGCTTGGTCAGACATGACTCATTTTCTACAGTTGATCAACTGTAGAATCCAGTCTAGAATTCCCCGATATTGCGGTGATGTAGCATTATATTCATCACTAGTGTCTACTTTTGTGTGGGGATCGCACCAGGTGTCTATTTCGCCAACTGTCTACTATGTATCTCTGGTGTATTTCTTGGCCTACCTAGCTCGACCGGCCCTTTGAAAATACAACATGTGGCCTTGTGCCACACTATTGCCACGTTAAAAACACCTGACACCATTTCTACCTCTTTTGTTCATGCTCTTATCCCTTGTCCCTTTTGTCTATGTTCAGCGTTATGAACAGGTGGGAATATAATGCTCCCTTCCCGTTTAGACTTCCATTTCACATATCACTGTGAGCTATTTTTGAAGGTCTATTGCACAATAGTTAATAATCCAGTTCTTGTTTTTGAAGTTTGATGCGGTATTGATATTTTGTTTTGTCGACCAGTGACATTTAACCCTAGTGACGAAGTACAAGAAACAGAGACAAAGGCCTATATAGAGAGGGAGAGAGAGACATGAACAGAGACAGAGGCGCACAGAGGTCAGAGAGCGAGTATATAGAGAGTACTCAATAGATAAATGGACCTATATTCCTATAGGATACATACAATGGTACACACACTAGTTCTCTCTCTCTCTCCAATATTGTACACACATTACAGACAAACAGAAAGGAATTCACATATGAGATGTACTATCATTCATGCAATATATGTTGCATGGCTTCCTTTTATTCCTATAAAGAATCTATAGATATCAGCAACAGACAGAAAGCCACTCCCACAATAATAATAACTCCTATTTTGCATTAACATATTGTTTAACATCAGAAATATTAAAATGAGGGGGACCCAGGTTCCTAAGACGATAAACAAACAAACAAACAAACAAACGATTCCCTCCTTACCTCTCCATCCTCACTTCTGGCCAGTGAGTGATGAGATCCACAAGCCACCTGAACTATCTTTTTGTTTTGTAGGGGTGCCACCACTACAGGAGTGAGACCCTGGTTCGTTGATCCGTTACCCAGCTGGGAGTAACCATTGTGGCCCCAGCTACACAGTTCACCCGAACCTGAGGGGGAGATGATCATCTGGTGGGGCATTGAAAACTGATTACACTCTCGATTATAGGATTTTAACTTGGTAAAATTTCATAATATTGATGATCCCCAAATGAAATTTATGTCGTTAGAGTGCCAAAAAGTTATACGGAAAGGAGAGTAAGACATAGTGGGAGATAGTGAAAAAGCAGCTGGTCAACAGCTCGTCGTATGCCTGACCGCTCATTTTTCTCCATTCAAAAGCAAAGACAATAGTGGGCGAAGTTGTTCATACCAGCTCACTCTTGTACCACCAACCCTTCTCTTCTTCTTCATCCCTCTCGTCAATAAGCTGCCCATTATTCTATGTACAAATTATACATTTCCTATCAGCTAAAGACCTCCATAATGTGTTCATCATTTTAAAGTGAGAGCGGACAGAAACGGAATTGGACAATATTGATTGAGGTAGTAGAGCATAACTCTCCGAGTATTTTTCCTTTTTGCCGCTCTCAAAATACGCATCCCAAACTGGAGAGAGATTGTTAATTTGACTAAAGAGAACAAAAGAGAGATTCTAGGGAAGAATAATCTCAATGGATCTGTTACAGTCTTTCGATTTGCAGCTGAGAGATGTTGGAGATATCTCTTAAAAGGAGGAGGCCACGTCTCTAGGTGTGTATTCATTTCTCCTGGTCTCATTTTATAGCTTGATAACCATCTTATCTGTTGTAACTCATGTCCTGTCCTAAACAACGGCTTTCCTAGTATTATGATATACTTTGTGGGGAAAAATGAGTCATGTTACGTGGGTAGTATCATATGATACTATGTAGCTAGATTTGACTAGACTAGCCGATGTATCTCCTGGCTTGTCTAGCTCGAGTTGGTTAGTCTTGAGCAATAAATCCAGTGCACTGACCAATAGTCCCAATGAGGGACCATTATTTCCCGATTCGGTCGGTTCCTTTATGATACTACCCACACGTACTCATGACTCATTTTCTAAAGATGATCGACTGTAGCTTGGTCAGACATGACTCATTTTCTACAGTTGATCAACTGTAGAATCCAGTCTAGAATTCCCCGATATTGCGGTGATGTAGCATTATTAAGTAGTGATCACAGATGAAAACACACCCCTAGCGTGGTCCACAGATAATCGCCAACTGTCTACTATGTATCTCTGGTGTATTTCTTGGCCTACCTAGCTCGACCGGCCCTTTGAAAAATGTTGTACACCGGAACACGGTGTGATAACGGTGCAATTTTTGTGGACTGACCATTTCTACCTCTTTTGTTCATGCTCTTATCCCTTGTCCCTTTTGTCTATGTTCAGCGTTATGAACAGGTGGGAATATAATGCTCCCTTCCCGTTTAGACTTCCATTTCACATATCACTGTGAGCTATTTTTGAAGGTCTATTGCACAATAGTTAATAATCCAGTTCTTGTTTTTGAAGTTTGATGCGGTATTGATATTTTGTTTTGTCGACCAGTGACATTTAACCCTAGTGACGAAGTACAATATTGCGTACATCAATGATCAGCTACAAATTGTGTCCTTTCAGACTATCAGTACTGTAAAAATTAATATCTTGTAACGTCACACTAACGTACTCCAGATGATGCACTATACTTCGTCATCACAGTGCTGTTATACAAAAAGTTATACGGAAAGGAGAGTAAGACATAGTGGGAGATAGTGAAAAAGCAGCTGGTCAACAGCTCGTCGTATGCCTGACCGCTCATTTTTCTCCATTCAAAAGCAAAGACAATAGTGGGCGAAGTTGTTCATACCAGCTCACTCTTGTACCACCAACCCTTCTCTTCTTCTTCATCCCTCTCGTCAATAAGCTGCCCATTATTCTATGTACAAATTATACATTTCCTATCAGCTAAAGACCTCCATAATGTGTTCATCATTTTAAAGTGAGAGCGGACAGAAACGGAATTGGACAATATTGATTGAGGTAGTAGAGCATAACTCTCCGAGTATTTTTCCTTTTTGCCGCTCTCAAAATACGCATCCCAAACTGGAGAGAGATTGTTAATTTGACTAAAGAGAACAAAAGAGAGATTCTAGGGAAGAATAATCTCAATGGATCTGTTACAGTCTTTCGATTTGCAGCTGAGAGATGTTGGAGATATCTCTTAAAAGGAGGAGGCCACGTCTCTAGGTGTGTATTCATTTCTCCTGGTCTCATTTTATAGCTTGATAACCATCTTATCTGTTGTAACTCATGTCCTGTCCTAAACAACGGCTTTCCTAGTATTATGATATACTTTGTGGGGAAAAATGAGTCATGTTACGTGGGTAGTATCATATGATACTATGTAGCTTTGATTTGACTAGACTAGCCGATGTATCTCCTGGCTTGTCTAGCTCGACAACCAATCAGAACTCGTTATTTAGGTCACGTGACTGGTTATCAGCCAATGAGGGACCATTATTTCCCGATTCGGTCGGTTCCTTTATGATACTACCCACACGTACTCATGACTCATTTTCTAAAGATGATCGACTGTAGCTTGGTCAGACATGACTCATTTTCTACAGTTGATCAACTGTAGAATCCAGTCTAGAATTCCCCGATATTGCGGTGATGTAGCATTATATTCATCACTAGTGTCTACTTTTGTGTGGGGATCGCACCAGGTGTCTATTTCGCCAACTGTCTACTATGTATCTCTGGTGTATTTCTTGGCCTACCTAGCTCGACCGGCCCTTTGAAAATACAACATGTGGCCTTGTGCCACACTATTGCCACGTTAAAAACACCTGACCCTTGTCCCTTTTGTCTATGTTCAGCGTTATGAACAGGTGGGAATATAATGCTCCCTTCCCGTTTAGACTTCCATTTCACATATCACTGTGAGCTATTTTTGAAGGTCTATTGCACAATATAGTTCAGACAGTAAGTTCAGACTCCAGTTATTATTTTTTGAAGTTTGATGCGGTATTGATATTTTGTTTTGTCGACCAGTGACATTTAACCCTAGTGACGAAGTACAACTGCTTACATCAATGATCAGCTACAAATTGTGACAGAGAGAGACCTTGATCAGCACTGTAAAAATTGGTAGCTTGTAACGTCACGTTTAACGTACTCCAGATGATGCACTATACTTCGTCATCACAGTGCTGTTATATCTTGTTGTTTATAATTTAGGTTGGCACTATAATGATCGCGTCATTTCTACGTTATTTGCTGGTAATTCTACCCCTTCAGGGCTCACACCCTGTACTGTTTAAAAGAGCTGTCATCAATCATATCAGTTCTCAGATTCATTTCAAGTATTCTTATGAACAACGACGTGACTCCCATCATTGGACCAAGTTGCTAAATAACTTCCTTTTTCTATATATTTCGCTGGAATTGCATTATGTAAACAGCAAGGCGAACCCTTCCCTTTTTGTTATAGTCTCTTCAGCAAGAATTTAGTCTTTTCAGTAAGTCAGTAAGACTATCATTCTACTAAATATCATAATAAACCTTTCTACATTTATCATAACTATTTCTTTGCCCAATCGCCGTGAATTGATGAGGGATGTTTATGGAAAGCTCTTATAACACCCACATAGGGTTCATCATTTGATACATAGGGATACTTTCTTATATTGTTTTGCTGTTTGCCGGCCATAACCTAAACCCCACCTTCCCAATAGCGGTACTAACCCAGAATGATAAAGAGCCGAGGAGAGATCACCCCTCTCAGATTTGCCCTCACCCTCCTATCCTGTTCACTAATCCTCATCCCTCCTGGTGGTCTGGTGTTTGGGTTTTCAGCCATCTCACCCTACCTCCTCTCCTATCTACACAGCAACGGAGAGCATCAACATTCCTCCAATAGTATTGGAGGGGAGCAGCACCACGGGGTCTCAAACAGCATTGGAGGGGAACAGCACCATGGCGCATCAAAGGCAGACCTGGGCCTGATCTACGCTGCGCTACTTCTAGGACAAGGCATCTCCATGATCATTGGTGGACTTGCAGAGAGGAAATGGGGTACTAGAACCCTGGCACTGTTTGCAGTGACTCTCTTCAACATAAGTCTAATTCTGTTTAGATGGAGCCTCAGTTCAGTTACCTTCCTCGCACTAAATTACCTTCTAGCAGGATTCTCCCTTGGTTTCACCAAGGTGATCTGTCTCGTGGTTGGACTATCATGGGTCGAAAAAGATAACCATGGTTTAGCTTCTGGATTGATTTTTGCCGCTTTTGGTTTGTCCTCCGCAATCGTTAGCCCTCTCCAAACACTCTTCATAAACCCACTAAACCAACCTCCTGTCTTCAACCCATCCGTCGGAGAATTCCTGTTCACAGACCCTAAGATCTTGTCTGCAGTTCCCAAGATGTTCACAATATTTGCAATCATATCTGCAGTTATCCAGCTCCCCCTCGCTACATTACTCGTTAAGAGACCTGTTGTCGAGAGTTACGAAGGAAAGTGGGGTGTGCAGGAGATGCTGAAACGTTACGAGTTCTATGTGCTCTTTGCTATTTTTGCACTGAACAAAATACCAATTGCCTACGTTTCATCTTATGCTAAAATCTATGGTGAGACGTTTCTTGATGCCGACATGTTTCTATCCCTAGTGCTGGGTGTAGCTGGGGTATTTAACAGTTTAGGACGGCCATTCTGGGGGTTCATCCAGGATAAACTGGGTGTCCGGTGGTCGCTGGCACTCATATCATTCTTCACATCACTCTCCGTCATCCTCTCCTTCTTGTGTGGGTTCACAGAACATGATGCTTCTATACCCTACACTCTCACAACATGGGCCTCTTTCTTCTGTGTAAGTGGTAACTATGCAGTCTTCCCAGCTGCCACAGCCCGATATTTCGGGGACCACGGTCTGGGGTTAAAGTACGGGGTTCTCTATACATCTCAAGGGGTTGGGGCGATCTTATCCGCGCTTTACATGGGTCTTATCCCCTTCTGGACACCCTTACTGGTCAGCATTGTGTCTACAAGTCTAGTGTCATGTCTTCTCGCCATGCTGCTGAGGAATGAGACTAAGACCGAAGAGGAGGAAGAGGAAGCAGGACTTCTCATTGATAACGGAAGAAGGATTAGCGGACATCTTAGTTCATTTTAATAAATCTCTCAGTGTTCAGAGACAATGAAATGAGTGTTTTTAGTGCGATTTTCACGGACTAATATCTTTTGGAAAGAAATGCCCTTTTTAAATTTATCTAAATTTATGATTAACTTTTTGTGTAGACAAAATAACTTTTGCGTGTTGAAGCACTTTTACGAAACCGAGTTTCCGAAATTCTACATGTTGTGTATTGTGTAAAGTTGAGGGGAAGACAACTGGGACAATGGGCGTGGGGGCACAACAACAGTCTAGTGAACTATTATCAACAATTGTACAATTTTGACCGATGATTTAAGTTTTCATAATGCACCGCTTTCGGCCGTTTCCGGTGGTCTAAGACACTTAAACCACCGGTTAAAATGGTCTGTTAAAACTTAGACCACTGCAAAAACACTAGTAATTGTAAAGTAAAACACCGTTGCAGTGGTATGTGAAAAATTAGACACTTGTTTTGGTTTGAGAGAGAAGGGAGAGAGAGAATGAGAGAGAGTGAGAGAGTGAGAGATCCTCTAGTAGAAATAAAGAAACATGCTAGTTCAGGTGGGAGTTCTGATAATAGGGTCACACGCACACAGTGTATTCATTACGTCACTATACACGCCCTAATCCTTATCTTTTCTTCCCCCTGCAACGTGTTGCAACTATAGGTCACGTGATCGCGTCCTGCATCTGCTTTCCCTCTCTGCCTTCGATTCTATCTTTCCCTATCTCTCTCTCACACACATTCTCTTTCTTTATCTTTCTCTGTCT
>AVPN01000101.1:87287-101752 GCA_000695325.1 Pleurobrachia bachei | reverse complement strand
GGAAAAACGGCTATAACTCATCGACCAAAAGTCCAGTCGACCTGAAATTTTGTTTGCCCACTAATCTAGTGGTCCTCTATCATATGGTATCAAAATCTAAACTCTAAGTGACCAGGAACTGTTATTATTCATGCTAATTGGCTGAGACATAATAAATCACATAATTGTGAATAATTAATGAACCGGGGGTGGTCAAGACCTGCGGGATGGTGCATTTGACTTTTTATAGAGTCCCTAAGCACGTCAGAAGGTCAAATGTGAAATTCCAGACCCAACTTCCCACTACCGACCCTACTAGGAGGGAGATACAGATAGAGAGCGATTAAAATGATTTTGTTTATTTCAATACCTCAAGTTCATCATGTAAACATGTTTGTCAAAGACAGCCGTGGCCATTTTGGCTATTTTGGGTCATTTGGGGTCATTTTGGGGACATTTTGGGAACGCATTTCCCAAATGGTAAAATTTAGTTTCAATTTAGACAGCCTTTGGGATGGTTAAATTCTCGGCCTGTTTAGTTGATATTTTAGTGCTAGGTTAGTGGGACAGATATGGGTGTAAATTGGGGCGTGAAATCACGTGACTTGTACCACGTGGATGGGGGTTTTAGTATGGAACTAATACATCTCTAAAACCCTACTCAAAGCACAAAAAGCCAAGACTAATTCTGTAGTTCGTGGACGAAATTAATAGAGCTCTCCAATTTTCACACTCAAAAGGCCTAGTTAAAGTGCGTTTCAAACGACTTGACCTGAGATTCCTGGAAATTGGAGCATTGCATGTTGTATTTGCTAAGAGAGATCCTGAATTTCCAGGAATCTCAGGTCAGGTCGTTTGAAACGCACTTTAGTGGAGATCTATTTAGGCTATTTAGTTATGTTCGTGGAGGACACCCAGAAAGGTCTGATCACCCGCTAGATATTACTCAATTCTCATTTAAAATCACCGTCGCGAATATATACAGTCGGACCCCTATTTAGTGACCCCCGATTTAGTGACACCCCGATTTAGTGACAGGATAAATTTCCCCCGATATAGGAAATTAACGGACCCCGATTTAGTGCCCACCCCGATTTAGTGACCAAAACCCTATCCCCCGAGGATGTCACTAAATCGGGGTCCGACTGTAGTTTGTTTTTATAAAGGATCTCTTACGATGGCTGAGATTTATTCAAAGGCTCAAAAACTATTTTTCGTCATAGATAAAGATTCGCCCATATTAGCTGTTCTGTAGGAAATCGTAAAGACTTCTCATGCGTTAATTCTCCAAAGGTGTTCATCACCGTTGCGAATTGCTGAAGATCCTCTCCCTATCCTATCTTTGAAAAATATACCTTTCATCAACCACTATTTTTCACGATAGATAAAGATTCTCCCTTATAAACTGTTCCGTAAGAAATCGTAAAGACTTCTTATAAAGACTTGTCTTGCGTCATGCGAAGGTCATGCAGGGAAGTATAGAAGAAGTTTACTATTTTGCAATTTAGCGCTACCAATCACAGCAATTTTAATTCACTTCTCGTCACTAAAATTGAAGTGCACCGCGATACGATCTTTAGTTTCACTGCGTTTCATATATTGTCTTGATTTGCATCACAATGAGTCTGTTTCAAGAATCTTCTTAGCGATATAAGAAGTCAGCAAGATTACGAAGAAATTAGCTACTATGGCGGATAGAGATTTGTTCAGCTTTTTTGCTTGTTTTATGAGCCAAATCACACATTGCCTATAGATTTCAAACAATTTCATGCTTTGCAGATTTGAATCTGGGCAAAAACTAAAAGGGGCACTGATATTTACTGATATTTTAATGGCTATTTTTGTTAAAATATTAACCCCTCTAGGATATGGGGGAGCTGCTACCGCAGTTTGCTGTATTCGATTCAGTATCGATAACAGAGGAACCTATCAAGTTAGAGGAGGTGGTATTTCCGGGGATACCTGATTTACTACCAAAAAATCCAATAACTGAGAGTGGTAAAAATACACTAATTACAGAGTCTCAACTCTTTGTTGCCATGGCAACCGAGTCTCAGCCATTCCTTGCTATGACAACTGAGTCCTTCGTTGCTATAACAACCGAGTTGTTAGGTGATACATCACCAAACAACACCTTTCCAGCTTTGAATTTCAACATGGACACAATGTCAGGGGACTCTTCTGCGGATGCTAATTTTCAAAGTAATGAAATACCAACTGTATTTACTGTAATCAATGTTCTGTGCTTTTTGTGTTTCTGTCCAGTAAATGTGAAAAGCATGAAGATGTACCTCAACATTTTACGCTACGGACATCCCTTTTTTGGGCTTTTAATGGCCGTTCAGGGTCTGTGTATATTGGATCTGTTGGTGTGTTTGTCTGAGGCAGTGACCCTATGGGTGGAGGTGCCGCTGTGGGTGTGTCGGTGCCAGATAGGCACAAGCCATACCATCCATCTAGCCCTGTCACTTGCCATCTGCTCTACTTGCGCTTACAGGTTAGTACAGTACTGTGTTACTCCATGTAGTCATAAACCCTAGCTCCTAAAAGTATACAAATTTTAAGCCTTCTTTAATTTTATTTGCAGGTGTGTAGCGGTGGCAGCCCCGTTTTTCTACAAAAAGATGGCCCGGAGCAGCTTCATAGTAGGCATTATTTTGACCACTTTTACCCTTTCTGTGTCTGTCTCCTTCATTGCTCAACTAACAGGCATGGTCTCCACGAGATATACGGCTCCCCCTGAGTTCACCGGATGTGTAACTCTGTACAGAGAGTCCTTCTCTCTATTCTACGGGCTGATCTTTGGGTTGAGTTTAGCTGTCGATGGGGTTCTGGTGGTAACGTACTGTGTTCTAAGCAAATACCTGAATAACGGTATCTCGACAAGCTCAGAAATAAAAACACTACAAAGAGGGGCTTTGCTGGTCACTGCTCTAACTTCAGGTTCCTTTTTTATGGCCTACCTACCAATTCTGGCCGTGTTTATCGTCTTTACAGCTGATCCTGATTTGCTAACTAACCTAAAAGCTCCATACTTGATGTGCCTTGACTATGTAGTCAGGCTTTTATTTCATCTCAATTCATGTGTGGTGCCCCTGTTTCTGGTGAGCTCTAGAACTCTAAAAACCATGAAGACAGCAGCGAGTGTTTCTAAAAACCGCCTAAGTATCCGACAGAGCTACAGAGGTTCAGTAATTAATTCATACAATTTCAATGGGGTCTGGCCCCGCCAGACAGTTTTTCAGATAGAGAGAGAGAATGGATGTTAATCGTTAACTTATTGAACAGTTTGCCGTCCTAATGTTCCGAGTTGGAACACGGAGCAGAGACTGGAAACTGTCTGGCGCCGCAGACATAATTAAATTTGGGTCTGTTGCCGCCAGACAGAGCTTTCCAGATTCCAGCTCTGTCTGGTGCAATACCAGTAATAGTGGTAGTACCACGGCAACTATTGAAATGGCAATTCATCTGGTTCGAATCGCTTGTTATCATGCTAATATAATTGCATTAATTGGTATTAATTAAGTAATAATCAGATAGATAAAACCAATCGCAATTACCTTTTGGAGTTGATTTGTTGTTGTAAATGTAGTTTACTTTGCGGCTTTTCTTCACTTTGGATGATCTTTTTATTCCTTCCTCAGCGCTGAACTTCCTTCACTCATGATCCAGTCTGCACCTTGTAATTGAGGTGTATTATTAATCAGTGAAAGAAAAAGCCATTACTCGGGGTGGTGCACCTAGGTGTTATTGATTCCCGACCCCCGCTCTATACCGCCCACTTACCGATCATACAGAAATAGTGGCTGGTGTCGTCCGGAAAATATGGGTCCTCCAAATTGGACTCAAAACTCCACGGTGATCATCGCGATGTCTTTTTCCTTTCTCGTATATAAATCTTTCTGCCAAACTGCACTTCACTGCTGATATGGGATAGATAATAAGAATCAAGACATGATTTTAGTGCATATTGGAAGACAAGCTGTCAATGGGTTAGGCGTGTACAAAACTTTATAAGAGAAAGCATCATCGACAAAGAAGAAATATGACCAGTTTCAGATTTTTCTTTCAAGAAAGTGAAAGTTTTTGGGCACGCCTAAATGAAGAAATGTAAATTGGGAATTTAACGAGGGGAAAGTATTTTATAAAAGGCATTTCACATAATCAACTTTCAACAACATTTCTCTCTTTTGAATAAAAATTAGTAGAAAGGTGTAAAAATCAGTTGTCTGTCACATAAAAATCTGAAAATTAAAAAAAACGCTTCTGGATCAGGTCGACAAGTCAAAGTTTCAAACATAAAAAAGATGACACAAACTAATTGCAAGAAACACGGCATAAAGCGATCTTAAATATGTCAGAGTTTTAAGAAAAGCCGCGTTTAGTTTTGTTTTCCACCCGTGCTATAAGTCTCTTTCTCGCCTGCAGATACCTCTCCATACTGTGACTCTGTTCATCACCTATTTCCCAGGTACAAGCATCAGCTCCAGGAATCTCCTGATCTGAGACATCCACAACGCCAGCTGCCATGGTAACCATAACATCACCCATCCTAGCAACCACTCTGAGAGGATCCCGGTGTCGCCGGGCAATAAACTTGATCCTGTATGTCGTGTTATCCAGCTGGATTAGAGTACCATTAGAGAGACCAACAAACACATCCTCCCCACATTGTGTGAGACACTTGATCCGGAAATCCTTACCACTACCTGACCCACCCATGTGATCCAACATCTCAAATATCCCACTGTTATACATGTTGTAGTCAGGTGTTCCTCCACTAATCCCCGTATCCTGCTCCCTCCGTTTAGCCGCCAGCATCTCTTTAATATCCAGGTTTTTCCTGGAATCCAGACTAACAGACACAATCTGACCCGCTGGGTTCGTCTTTAACGGACAGACATACACCAGATTGGAGTTGAACATCGTCAACCATATCTCCTTCCCTACAATGACCATCCGTATTATGGAGTTAACACACATGTTCCTCCCACTTAGTTCCACTGTACAGAGTTTTGTGAATCCTCCAACCTCGTACACGTGTAAAGATTGGTCAGATGCAACTAGGAGGTTGTGCTTCCAAACCGCTACTTCTGTGATAGGACTATGGCATACATTCAGCATTTTACCGCACTTGGTAACGGATTCCGTTACCCTGCCAACCATGGCAATCTTCCCCGTACTCAGACCTAGGACGAGGTAGGGTGGGTCATATTCCGAAAACACAGCCATTGACAGGACTCTATCCTCGGAGGAGAGGCCCGGGACTAGGACAACAGAGAGAACGGTGTAGGTGGTGGATTTGAGGAGTGTTAGGGTGCCACGAGATCCCCCCGCAACCACTAAGTTGTCATGGTAACCAGAGATACAGTTGACATCCTCTTTAATTTCAATCACGCACTCTTGGACGAGAGAGTTGTTGCGGTCAAGGGACAATACAGAGATTCCGTTCATTTTAGTAAAACAGTCAGATTTCTTGACCACAACCCACAGTTCAATAACCCCCTCACCCTTTGTTAGTAGCGTGTAGAGACCTGTAATTGACATACCAGGATCAATTAACCGATCAACCGTCCTCAGAGCGAGCACATCAATCCGTGCCAACCAACTAGTGACCTCCCTCGCTGTAGGTCTATCAGAAGGCCTCGGGCTAACACACAGATTCAGTAGATGGGTCAGATCGTGCCACCCGTGGGTGTTATCCCGCAACATGGCAGCACCATTTTGGAACGCTTCTGCGATCTGGGTACCAAAATGGAGTTCAGAACACACCTTTTCGCCGGTAAGAATCTCACGGACTAGAATTCCATAGCTAAAGACATCCACATCTCTATCATATGCCTGGCCGTTTATATTAGTCGCCATGTAACCTTTAGTTCCCACCTCGCCCATCAATCCCTCGTCTGTGCTGAGGCCACTTATCCCAAAATCGGTCAGCTTGGCATTGACCTCAACCCCCAGATCTTTGGAGACTATCAGGATATTATTGGGCTTCAAATCCCGATAAATAACCGCCATCCTGTGAAGATAATCAAGTCCCTCACTAACTTGTATCAACACTCGGTGAATGAAGAGCCTGGAAAGAGGTGGACCTCCCGTTTTGATCATACCATCCAGAGACCCATAATGGGCCAGTTCCATGACCATAGCTCTAGGTCGGAGTACCACACCGTAGAACTTAACAATGGCAGGGTGTGTCAAGAAGTCTCAAGATACAGCACTCCTGTCTCAACATGTAGTGAGGCTGCCGGTCCGGTTCTATCCACGCATCAGGCTCATCGTAACAACACACAGGAAACAACTTCACCGCTACTTTTACCTCACCAAATGTCCCCGTGTAAACACTTCCCTGACCACCCACACCTAGACACACTCGTTCATTGTATATTAGCTGCTGGTCCTCACCCAACAATAACTCCCCAAAGTCCCGGAGCATGACATCAGGGGCAATATCAGCGATATTGACCACTCCGTTGTTGGCATGGTGTTGGGTACAGTGGACCGTGTCGTTAGTCTCACTTTCCCTGATTAGGGTTTGTAGGGTGAAAAGGGTGGGAGCGGGGAAGTCCTCGACGCGGCACTGGCGACAGGGTACCAGGTATTCTGTTATTGCATTGCCGTATACGTCACAGTCGATCAAGCCCTGCAGGGAGGAGGGGAGTGTTATTTAAGATTTATATTAGGGGTTAGATAATAGAGGGGGACTCCGAAGGGAGGGGTTATTTAAGAGATCTTCAAAGAGAGAGATAGTCAGATAATTACTGGTCATGGGGTATGGATCAGGTACACAGTTATACAGTGATGTATAGTTAGAATTAGCACTTATAGTACCTATACCTGTATGCAGAAATCTTAATCTAATACTTACCCCATCATCCCAAGCAAGTTTTGGTTTGTTTTGACCACTCAGAGCTTTAATGGTGACATCTCCAACTTCACATCCCTCTGATCCACGAAGAATATATACTGCCGCCAGGGACTTCGTTAAACCTAGTGATGGATTATTCCGGTTAGCTTTGATTCATTTGCGTTAGTAATAGTTGTGTATCATACTAACATGTTGGTACATGATACACAACAGTGGTTGAAACAGTACGTATGTATAGGCTCCTCAAAATCCATCCCATATTTATCTTTGCCAAAACATTGGCAGTATAGTAGGGTGGACCCTCTCTAGGTACATTATCCCAAAAATTACCAATAACATCCACACTCTTTGCATCAACAGTCCTTCCCGCATACACCGTTCCTTCATTGAATTCAAAAGTGAGTTGTAGATTATCCTGAGCTGCACTACTATCAATCTTTTTAGTATACATAATGTTGTTCTCTGAGTATGTCCTTACTACTCCTCCTGTAGTTGATCCCATGGTAATATCACTCTCCGCCGGACCTGTTCCGTCGGTCGGAGTAGCAGAAAATGGCCCAATCGTGCATGCCACTGATACATCTTGTCCTTGTGCTATGTACTCGATATCAGACTGGGACCCAGCTACAGCAAGTGTAACACCTTGGAGGAGGGTATTTAACAGTTTAGAAAACTTTGGATCGAAAGTTTTAATAGAAGGAACTTCAAAGAGGAGGAACTGAAATGAGTTTAGGGCCGCGGGAAAGAATTTAACTAACCCACAACATCAAGTGCTGACTCAACAGTTGAATCTGACGTATCCGATCCACAGTAAAACGTCTTTGACCCTTTGTCACTATCTAAGAAAGTGATTGTGCCCGTTCCTGTGATACTGCTTGTGTCATCATTCCATGCCTCAGTAGTCCACACTGGGGCAGTATCCACAGTGTCCGTTAGTGCTAGTGTTCCACAACCCGCCTCTGTGCCCGTGCATTTGCAGGTAAACGTAATGGGCAGTCCAGTCATAAGAATTTCCGGCGAATGGGACATCTCATCTGGAAATGGGAGGGATATCAGGGATACGCAGAAAACAGGGTGGATTACTGGACTTTTATGTGTTGAGGATACTACGTGTTGAGAGGACACACGTTGAACCTCCTACTAAATTTGGCATATTGTATTGGTATCACGACCCAGTGACCCACTTACATTTAATCATGGTCAGTATTGTAGTCACTGACTGTGTGTATTTTCCAAAGAATGTGAAAACACATTCGAAACTCGTGTCACCAGTAGTTTCAGGGGAAGCAACTGTTATGGATACTTCACCACCATCTACAGTTACAGGATATGTAGCCTGTAAGAATGAAGGATGTTGCAGAAACCGACCAAAACAAGTAAACAATTACCAATGAGAGACCGTTATTTAGGTCAGGTGACTGGTTATCAGCCAATCAGGGACCAGTATTTAGGGGGAGGGGACAAGAGCTGTGGTGCAATGTGCATGATATCGAACAAAGGATGGGAACGACTTGCTTGCCCTTAAATATTGTGGAGCTCGCTGGTAGGTCAGAATTGAGTGAATCAAGAAATAGAGAATTTCTTTGAGAAAGGGGTAGGGAGAGGGAGAAAGGGGAGGGTAGAGAAAGGGGACATCATCTCTTTCCCCCTCCCCTCCTTCTAATAATATTTTACTTCCTTTTGAAAATTTCTTAGAGTTAGTTTGGTTTGAGCAAACTTTGTTTGTTCGTTTGTTTGTTTGTCAAAATGGACCATGGTGAGACTGTGTAGGGTGTCTATATGATGGATTATGCGGCCTAACAACTGAGAACCCCCGGCACTTGTCTCAATTCTGACCCTGTTTTCCGGTACCTCCTCGACTAGCATGTACAGACGGACCTGAAATAATATACACCTGGTTACACATGACACTTTGTCGTTACACATGGTTACACATGGCATTGGCTGGTGGTTTCACATTCTTCAACATTCTTCAAGTTCGCCCTAATTCGAGTTTGTTAGCTTCCCATGATCTACACAGAAAATTGGATCCATTGCAACCTATTCTCGCTTCGCATGTATGTGAGATCGAGCACAGTCGCACGCGACGTCGATCTTAGAGTCCATAGGTACAGGCCAACACAGGAAAACGAAGTGAATATAAAATCACCTGGGTTCGAGTAGCGGATGTGTTTGCGTAGATGCCCGTTTTCCACATCAGAGTTTCTCCTTCTAGACGTTTGGTTGGCGAGAAGAGGGCGAGGCGGGTAATTAGCCTCGACCAGAACCCGTGCGGGATACAGGGCATTCTATAGAACCTCTCCAGACAGTGTGTCTCTGTAAATTTGAACTTTGTTTGTTTGTTTCATTTGTTTGTTTCATTTGTTACAAACAAACAAACAAACAAACAAACAAACAAACAAACAACTTGTTTGTTCTTGTTTGTTCTTGTTTGTTTGTTTGGTTTTCCTCACCTAGATTCGAGTCCAAGTTGGCTGGTTTTGTATCGGGTAGGTGAGAGGGAATCAATATGTCCTCACTGTCCAAAGTTAGGATGATTCCAAACCTATAGGGTATTTGTTAGTAATACTGAACTATAACACGCAATCCCCCTTCTCTTTCTATCTCTCTTTCAAGTTCTCTCCCCTTCTCTCTATCTCTCTATCTCACACTCGCACCTCTCGGGGGGGGAGAGGGAGGGAGAGTGCGTCTGTGTCTGTGCGTGCTCTCCATGACGTGAACCAGTTTCTCGATCAGTGCATTAGCGTCAGGACCCTGAATGTCATTACCAACAATTAACAGTAGATTCTTCTTTCGGAGTATCCCATCTCGCACCCTGAGGGAGATATACATTAGGAACATGGTAAATAATCAATGGGGTCGGGGGATTAGGAACCATCTAAAAACCTAAACTGATTCATCTTATAGCAACAAGATAAATGTAGGTTCCTAGTAAATCGGCTCGGGGGACGGGGTGTTCAGTAAATCGAGGTCCCAAACTACATGGAAGCTCACATGTTGTGTACAGCAGGGATGGTTATAACTCGACCAAAGATTCTCGACAGCCACTCTGGTTGTGTGAAGTAGAGCTCGTTGAGTCCGTGAGAGTAACTGTTGTAGTGAAGGACAACACCGCACTCATGGAGAAAGTCTATCGCCTGTGGGAGGGGTGAATTGTTAGGTAGGTGATTTATCACCAGGGGGAGTGATAGGTAGGTGGTCTATCGCCTGGGGAGGAATTGTTAGATGATCTATCGCCTGGGGGAGGCAAGCAGAATGTTGAAGTGTTCAAGATCGTTTACTTGGTATCCTGATGGCTGATATTAAATGCGAACTCTAACAGAGGTTATTGTCAGGTTCGTGAAAAAGACACTTCTTAATCTTACATTTTCAAAGTCCTCTTTCCTAATATCGATGCCACTCTCAGTCATCTGTACAGTCAGCTCACTGTGAAGAAGGACAGGGAAGGGGTAGTACTTGTTGGAGGGTTTAGGTTGGATCTCAGTGAGGAATTTCTCAAGTTCGAGGAAACACGCCGGTACCATCTCACCCATCACTTTCACCTTGTGGGACTGCGGGATAATAAGTAATTAGCGGTACTAGAACAATTAGTGTTCATTTCCTGCTCCCTAAATCAGCCCATTTAGTATTTTGACTTAAATTAGCGTGACATCCAAGCCCATTTCCCCTCCTTACCCCTCTTCTTCTTCTACTACTCTCATTCTCTCCTCACCTTATTTGTAGGATCAGCTGCGGATGCCTTCGTCTTCTCAGCAGCACTAATTATGGCAATTCTCAGCTCGGACACAGCGGCACTATTGGGCTGTAGCCCGTTGACAAAGTGAACCCCCACAATGGAGGGAAGGAACATGTGTTTTGGGTCTTGGTGGTCACGCAGTGCTGACAACGCCTCACTCATCTCCTCTTTCTCCACTGCGGCAGGGAGATTATAAAGTTTGTTATTTGTCTGGAACCTTGATATACTTCAGAAGATTTGTTGACGAGTTAGATAATGATACGGAACTTTACGATTAAGAGAAAACTTCTCAGCATAAAGTAATTTCGTTGCTTTTTACCTTGGGTAGCTTTGTCGGCATGGGTTCCTACAATTAGGACACTTGTGTTGGGAGATCGGCATTGTATGGTGTACAGCCACGGCTTGATCCTCTCTATCTCTGATAACCCTTTCTGTCGTGGATACAAGTTAATTGCAGTGGTCATGTGGGAATAATGAAGAGACAAACAAGTGTTTCAGCACCAGTTATGAGAAGTTATAAACGTCACAATGGCGTCACTGACGTAGGACTATGACGTCATTATTGGTCAGTGACGTCACATGCACGGTTTGTATACGTACGTGAAGTGAGAGAACGACAAGGTAGATACCACGTTTGGATTCCTTCGTGACCACACATTGTATCTTGACAACGACAGGGCGTTTCAGGGTGTATGTCTAGTCTACGAGTGGCAATGGACCTCTCATCTTTAAGTCACCAATAATTCAGTGGTATGATCATTCTAAGAGAGTTATTTTATCTTCCTTTTTCATCCCGTACCAAGGATACCTCTCAATATTAACAACATGTTTCTTACCCTTATAAAACCAGTCGTGTTTCTCGACCCCAACGGTTGCTAGGTTACTAGGATTCCGATCACTCTTCTTAATGATACTTCCCACTAAACTCGTCTTACCCCTCCCCTCCAATCCAACCACAAACAGCTTCAGACGGTAGTAAGGTTTACTGTTCATGAGACATTGCCGGAGGTACTGGACTATGTGTTGTGCCTTCCCCGAGTAAAGGTAGATGTCCAGGTCTCGGAGACCCTGGGTGGGAGAGGAAAGATGAGAGAGGGGAGAAATAGAAACCCTGAGTGGGAGAGGCAGTGAGGATGAGAGAGAGAAGGAGGAAGGGAGTAAGAGAGAGGAGGAGGGAGAGAAAGAGAGAGGGAGAGAGAGTTCCTTCCCCGAGTAGAGGTAGATGTCTAGATCTCGAAGGCCCAGCAGGTGGGAGAAAAATAGGATGAGAGAGATGGAAGGAGGTAGATGTCTAGGTCTCGGAGGCCCTGGGTGGCTCTCTCTCTCTCTCGGGGGATAAATAGAGGGAAGGAGAGAGAGGAAGGATGAGAGAGATGGAAGGAGGGAGTGAGAGAGGTAGAGATAAATAGAGAGAGTGAATGAGGGAGTAAAGGGAGAGAGAGATGGAAGGAGGTAGTAAGGGGATAAGAGAGGTAGATCAGATAGCCTTTCATACCAATTACCACATCATCCCCCTCCTCCTACCTCTAAGTTCAAGTTGGTTAAGTTGGATAGTTTCCCCATTTCACGGGGCAGGGATCGTACGGAAGTATAGGACAGATCCATAGAAACATCTTTGAAGTCTAAGGGCTATAGGCCTGAGTTGTAAACCTAAAAGGTGGAGCTCAGGTTCAGTTGTTCCAAGGGTAATCTACAAAATATTAGGAGAACGTTAGAAGATATCAGAAATAGGAGATAAAAACGGGGTCTTGACACAAATAACAGTTGTTCCAAGGGTAATCTGTAGATTGGGAAAACGTTGGGAGATACATAAAGTAAAGGGTGATAATTGCGTCGAATATGGAGTTTGGCATCACTGATTACCTCTCCGTATCTCCAATGACTAGCTGGCAGAGTTCAGAGTTCTTACTGAAGTCCACCTCCACCAAGAATATACTAGCAAATGTGGAAAGATTTGCGGATATCCCACTAATCTTGTTGTTAGATAGACGCAGTCTCGTTAGAACTGGGAGCAGCTTTAATATTTCAACCTGCAGGTAGGAAGGGGTAGGGTAAGGTGTAAGCGCTTATTTTTCTTTTTTGCAAGTTGGTCCCTAGCTCGGCCCACACTGAGTGAAGCGTGCGAGAAAGGGATCAGATATTGATCTCGCATCTCAGTAAAATCACTGACGAACCTCAGATGATCCCAACAGGTTAGAAGACATCTCCAGGACTTGTAACTTGGGCAACTGCTCACTGAACTTCCTCCCTATCTCTACCACCTGATTACCAAGGATATTGTATTAAATTAAATATATGCACTGAACAGCTGTAGACATCACCCACTCACTTCATACACACACACACGTGATCAAGTCTATACCACACTCCACAGGATCACCGGCTGTATTACAGCACGAGAGAGACCCGTCACCTGGTTTCCACTCATATCAAGACTCTTTAGATTGGACATGTCCTTAAAGAACAAGTTCGGTATCTTCGTGATTTGGTTAACTGAGAGGTCCAGATCTGACAGGGTCTCCAAACCTGCAACAGGGAATTTGCCTTGTTCCACCCAAACAAAACAACAGGGAATAGTAGGTAAGGGTTTAGTTGTTGGGCTCTAAATTATTTATTGTTTGTTAAAGAAGTCAGGAAGAATTTTAAAATTGTGCAATCATCAATTAGTAACCACATAATAATAATAATCAAAACCAATTATGTAGTAACTACATAATTAGTAAATAATTACCCAGAGGCTGATCAGGTAGGTATTGGATAGAGTTTTTGGACAGATTCAGGTCCTCCAGAAAGGGGAATGCTCGGAGCATCCAAAGTGGAATATTCTTCAGCTCATTGGAATTGAGTCTGAGGGAGTTGAGGGATGGACAGAAGGGTTCGTTGTGGGAGTTAGTTGGCCCATCAATTGAACTGGATCTTATCAGGGAGTCTGAGCGTATCTGGAGGGAGAATTGAGGTTGCTAGGTTCTGACTTGGGAAAACTGGAATCAATTTCCAATTAATTTGAATTTGCTAAAATGAAGGTTTCCTTTGCTAAAGTTTATTTATACCTGGTTATTTGAGAGATCCAGGCTTTTCAGTGGCATGTTCAGCAGACAAAGAGGGAATGACGTCAGACGGTTGTGAGAGAGATTTAGTTCGCTGACAGTCTTCAGAAACACCTGGTTGTAGGAGGAGAGATCGTTATATTAACTAGGAGAGAGAGAGAGAGAGTTGATGGTTACTGGAGCGGTGAGATGGTTAGTTTAACTAAGAAAGAGCGCAGGGAGGGGGCCGGCTGAAGTTTTTGAAGTTTTTGAAGTCGACTTCAAAAACTTCAAAAAGAAACTTAGGGTGGAAAACTTCAAAAACTTCAAAAACTCATATCTCCTAAACCGTTGGAGATATGCCCTATGTTGCTTCACAACTCTTATATAAACTTGCATATTCCGAACAAGATGCATCCCTTTAAAAAGCCTATAGTCGCTCATAAATCATTAAAACTGATCTAGCCCGAAAAAAGTCATGCGCACACGCGAAATTATGAAAATATCCCATTAACCCTCGAATTAGATAAGGTGGACACTTCATTTTGGCAAGTACCCCCACTAACTGGAGGCCGCTGTTGATTTTGGTGTCCATATTTTTCACAACTCCCTTCATAAACAAGAATTATTTGCATTATGTATCCACAATGCTGTATTTCCCTGCCCGGGCCCAACTTCAAGAAAATTTACTTCATAGTTTTTAAACACTTTCTTAGCATTTCCTAGACAAATCTTGTTTTGTTCAAACTCTGTGAGTTATAAAATGGAAAATAAAATCTGTTTTTACAAAAAAATTGAATTTTTTATACCAAATTGTGCCATGGATTTCATGGCTAGGAATCATTGTAAATATCCT
>AVPN01000101.1:74534-86451 GCA_000695325.1 Pleurobrachia bachei | reverse complement strand
CTTTCCCCCGAGGATGTCACTAAATCGGGGTCCGACTGTTTAACTTATGAAAACTAATAAAAGAGAGAAGGATTATTCTTACCCCGATGTTCCCTGGGATGCTGCTAAGCCGGTTCTGATGTAAATCCAACTCTGTCAATGTCCCTAATCGAGTCATTATCGGTCGACATTTTGCTGAGAATAGGGGTAAAATTCATCATTCTGTGATAATAAACCGTTATATCAGATTCCTATGGGTTATTGACATATTCCTTGTCTGTCAGCTCTCACACCGGGCCTTCGGCCCGGTGTGAGCTTACGCGAGCCCGAAGGGCGAGCGTAAGCTTAGTGCCGAACAGTGTAGCATGGCAAATGGGTTATAGTTCGTTTGTTAGATCTTAGACGCCATAGGCCATAATTACCTAAAGCCTCTCTGGACTAATTAACTAATTGTTTAATTACCTAGTCTCTCTAAACAGGGTATCCTGTTATTAGACACGTTGAGAATGTTAACGGGATTGTTATTCCTAGATCCCCCTGTAGTCGCAGATGCCACCCTTCTTCTCACAGGTTTAGGTTTGGTCACCGTGTACAGATCCCGTAGGGCTTTCATTTCTCGGTAACTGTCCGATTTGTTGACTGACAGCATCTGATAATGGGGGTGTGGGGGTTAGAGGGCCATATATGCAGTAGTTCGCATGCCCATACATGGTAGTCGAACTACCAAATATATGGTATGAGGACGCTGGCGGGTGATGTTTGAATATTGTTCAACAGAAAAAGAAGAAGCTGAATTGGGGTATACAAATAAAAATTATACAACTCAGATTTCACAAGATTTAATTTCTATTACTTGACAGTACATAATTGTGATCACCATCGATCGATATCGATCACCCTATCTCCATGTCAGAGCATTGTCCTGACCCTATTCTCAGGGAATCATCACCCCTACTCGATCTCCCTGTCAGAGCATTGTCCTGACCCTATTCTCAGGGAATCATCACCCCTACTCGATCTCCCTGTCAGAGCATTGTCCTGACCCTATTCTCAGGGAATCATCACCCCTACTCGATCTCCCTGTCAGAGCATTGTCCTGACCCTATTCTCAGGGAATCATCACCCCTACTCGATCTCCCTGTCAGAGCATTGTCCTGACCCTATTCTCAGGGAATCATCACCCCTCCTAGTTCTCCCCATCTCCTCAACCGACCTCATCACCCTCTGATTTCTCCTACATCCACCCACCACCCACCCTCTAAAACTCCTCACCCTCCACAGGTATAACAGAGGATTAGTAGTGCTGTTCAATAGAATACTACCACTCCAAATGAAGTTGAGTAGCAGGTAGTTGGTATCAAATGATAGGAGAGACAAACTCCGGTCACATTTCTGGACCACCCATAGTAACATACAGGGTATATTGAACACAAGATACACACATCCAAACAAGATGATTGTCACCGAGGCCCTATCCTTAATCCCCGCTGTATCTCCCCTACTGTTACTACTGTTGGTGGAGTTCTTCACAATTGGATTCGTGCCAAGTTTCCTAACTGATATAACAACCGTAACCATGACAACCAGAACTGGAATTGGAAAGAAAGTGATGTTCGTCCACTCCATGATATCTACTAGAACTGAAGTTGTCTGGGTATCATTAGAATACACGGTACACCCCACACGTTCCCTAAAGTATGTAGATGTCACAGTCGGGCTGACAAGATATGTGACACACTGCAAACAGAGGAGAGTAAGAAAGACAGCACTGGCAAGAGCCACCCTCCTCACACAACCCCTCCCAGCAGCAGGTCTGAACGGGTGAATTATCCGCATGGTCCGAGATACAGTTAGACAGAGAACCCACCATATAGACAGCCTCACCAAACAATACCACATGTACGTCCACAGCTTACACGTGACCCAATAGTTAAACACGTACCCAGGGGTTCGGTGGGAGAGATATGAGATGGCGGAGGGGAGGAATATCAGGCAGATAAGAGTGTCTGTTAGAGTGATAGCCAGGTAGAGGATTGTGGAGAGATCTCTGCCGGGTGAGGAGAAGGGTCGGGACCAGTAGAAGAGGAAGGAGGCGGAGTTTCCCAGGGTTCCCATGGTACATGCCAAGAGGTAGATGGTGCCCGTGATGGAATCCAGGATATCAGCAGCTGATGACGTCATAATTATACGTGGCTAATGGTGGGGAGTAAAGTGGCTATAATATGGTGGGGGAGTGGTTTATTTAACAGCAATCATGGTGTCTCAATAATTGGGCTATTATTATCAATGGCGAGAAAGTCATTCACAAGAATTTATTCCCTGCCAGTGCCAGGAATGAAGAAAGTATATGGTATTTCGTTGGTAATGAAATTACCCATCCGCAAAAGCAATATAATAATAATATGCAATATAACACAGGGGTGACTTCGTTACCAAGGTATTTCTAACGGGTACCCGCGGGTGCCTTCTAAGTTCTACCAGCTGCAGGGATGGAAAATGTAATTGTAAATATAAAATGAGGGGCTACAGCTGAGTGCCCCTAGCTTTATCGAATTTAGGTTCCGGTTTGTTAAGTTTTGGCAATTATGTAGGATTGTATGAATAGTATATTCCCTAGCACTTGAGTCGAGGTAGTAAGAGAGGTAGTAAGAGAACAAAGGGACAACAAATGGCTACAGTAACACATGTCAACTTTGTTGTCGAAACATTTGACAAACATAAACCCTCGCATAAACGACCCTAGGTACCAACACCTGCAGCTGTAGAGTGCAATGAATGGTGAGCTAAACATATATGTCACCTCATTAACACGGGATTAACAACTCCCATCTCTTTCTCTCTCTCTGCCTCTCTCTCTCTCTCTGTCTCTCTCTGCCCCCCTCTCTAGTAATAGGGGTATGAGCACCTGTGTCCTATAAACCAGTCATCTGACATTTACCACGCAGGATAAGATGATCAGGGATCGAGAGATGAGACAATGATAGAGCGAGAAATTAAAGGTCCATGCCGAAATCAAGGCATTAAATTCGCTCCATGATGAGAGTTTTACAGCACTAAAAGATTACAAAATGAATTACCCGACAAGTGTGTCACAGATATTCGCCCAACTCAAGGCAATATTGCACAAGGATTTTCTTATGTTCAATCATAGGTACGGACTATAACTGTATTCCGTGTAACGCTCGATATAACCAGGACACACACTAATGTCTAAGAAGCTACAGAACAGCTGTACCCCAAGGCTCCGGTCTCAACCAAATGTCATCCTCATTTAGAGTTAGAGAGAAACGAAGTGCAAGGGACGTGAGATGCGACAGGGGGATAGTTAGAGGAAGTACTTGGACCGAGCCCCGCACCTGTGTAGTACATCTGTTCCCTTTAAACCTTTTCCTATCGTCATATATTGGTGCGCTTCTACAGGCACGTTTAATTGCTTTAAAATCTGAGCTCTAAACCATAAGAATTATTCGCGTAATTAAGTAATTGAGATTAAGATCTGTTACCTGTTCAAGTAGAGTTGAGTACATGTCGTGCAAGTAATTTATGGGGTTGGACTCCATCTCATTGGAACATATTGATATTCCTCTACCACCAGCTTGGATCCTCCTTTGCCCTGAAATTATAGATTCAGTGAAACCTCCATTTACCGGGTATTTGATGTTGGTAGACAAACCTTATATAATATTGTATGACAAGCCCCCCCCCGCAGGGATCTCTATGGCAATAAGAAAGACCGTTCTCTACTTCAAGAGAGATCGTTACTATAACTAGGAGAGCAAGAGAGGAAGCACGGTTATTCTTAACTCTTACCCCGATGTTCCCAGGGATGCTGCTAAGCCGGTTCTGATGTAAATCCAACTCTGTCAGTGTCCCCAATCGAGTCATTATCGGACGACATTTTGCTGGGGAAAAAAGTTGATTAGGTAATAACATAATTACCTCCGCAACCAGAGAAAGTAAAGGACTTCATACCTACAATGCTTTATTTTGTGATAAACCATTACATGGCATTAGCAAATTCCTTGCCTAGCTAGACTCAGCTGCAAATGTAATGGAGGGCTAGAACATTTCAACAGATTCCTATGGCCAGCCATTGTTTATTTGTCTGAACTTGGATGGTGAACACCAATAGGCCATAATAATATATAGCATCTCTAAACATAACTAATTAATTACCTAGTCTCTCCAAACAGGGTATCCTGTTATTAGACACGTTGAGAATGTTAACGGGATTGTTATTCCTAGATCCCCCTGTAGTCGCAGATGCCACCCTTCTTCTCACAGGTTTAGGTTTGGTCACCGTGTACAGATCCCGCAGGGCTTTCATTTCCCGGTAACTGTCCGATTTGTTGACTGACAGCATCTGATAATGGTAGGGACTAGGGGGGTTAGAGGGCCATATTTGGTAGTTTCACATGCCCATACATGGTACTCGAACTACCAAATATATGGTCATGTGAACTACTCGCTTCACTTGCTATGACGAGGCTGGAGGGTGATGTTTGAATATTGTTCAACAGAAAAAGAAGAAGCTGAGTTGGGGTATACAAATAAAAATTCTACAACTCAGATTTCACAAGATTTAATTTCTATTACTTGACAGTACATAGTTGTTAATTATGATCACCACCGATCGATATCGATCACCCTATCTCCATGTCAGAGCATTGTCCTGACCCTATTCTCAGGGAATCATCACCCCTACTCGATCTCCCTATCAGAGCATTGTCCTGACCCTATTCTCAGAGAATCATCACCCCTCCTCGACCTCCCTATTTCCTCAACCGACCTCATCACCCTCTGATTTCTCCTACATCCACCCACCACCCACCCTCTAAAACTCCTCACCCTCCACAGGTATAACAGAGGATTAGTAGTGCTGTTCAATAGAATACTACCACTCCAAATGAAGTTGAGTAGCAGGTAGTTGGTATCAAATGATAGGAGAGACAAACTCCGGTCACATTTCTGGACCACCCATAGTAACATACAGGGTATATTGAACACAAGATACACACATCCAAACAAGATGATTGTCACCGAGGCCCTATCCTTAATCCCGGCTGTATCCCCCCTACTGTTACTACTGTTGGTGGAGTTCTTCACAATTGGATTCGTGCCAAGTTTCCTAACTGATATAACAACGGTTACCATGACAACCAGAACTGGAATCGGAAAGAAGGTGATGTTCGTCCACTCCATGATATCTACTAGAACTGACGTTTTCTGGGTATCATTGGAGTACACGGTACACCCCACACGTTCCTTAAAGTATGTAGATGTCACAGTCGGGCTAACGAGATATGTAACACACTGCAAACAGAGGAAAGTAAGGAAAACAGCACTGGCAAGTGCCACCCTCCTCACACAACCCCTCCCAGCAGCTGGTCTGAACGGGTGGATAATCCGCATGGTCCGAGATACAGTGAGACACAGAACCCACCAGATAGACAGCCTGACTAAACAATACCACGTGTACGTCCACAGCTTACACGTGACCCAGTTGCTAAACACGTACCCAGGGGTCCGGTGGGAGAGGTATGAGATGGCGGAGGGGAGGAATATCAGGCAGATGAGAGTGTCAGTCAGGGTGATGGCTAGGTAAAGGATTGTGGAGAGATCACGGCCGGGTGAGGAGAAGGGGCGGGACCAGTAGAAGAGGAAGGAGGCGGAGTTTCCCAGGGTCCCCATAGTACATGCCAAGAGGTAGATGGTGCCCGTGATGGAGTCCAGGATATCAGCAGCTGATGACGTCATAATTATAAAGGAGCTATATAATGGTGGGGACTGGGGAGTAAAGACTTTACTGTAAAGTTGGCTATAAATGGCGGGGGAGTGGTTTATATATTCAACTGATATTGCCATGATTATAAAGGGTATAAATGACTATGTAATGGTGGGGAGCGGGTTATTCAACAGCTGGTATGTCCATTGCATTGGGCTACTATTATTATCAATGGCGAGAAAAATATCATTCACAAGAATATATTCCGTATACCAGGAACGAAGAAAGCTTTCGAACGTATGGTAATTCATTGGTAATGAAATTACCCCTCCGCAAAAGCTGTATGCAATATAATATTAGGGGCGACTTGATCGTTACCAAGGTATTTCTAACGGCTGCCTTCTAAGATCTACCAGGTGGGATGGAAAATGCAATTGTAAATATAAAATAAGGGGCTACAGCTGAGTGGCCCTAGCTTTATCGAATTTAGGTTCCGGTTTGTTAAGTTTTGGCAATTATGTAGGAGTGTATGAATAGTTCCTTAGCACTTCAGTCCCGCTGTCGAGGTAAGAGAACAAAGGAAAGCCACAGTGACATGTCAACTTTGTTGTCGAAACATTTGACAAACATAAACCCTCGCATAAACGACCCTTGGTCCAAGTACCATTACCTGCTGTAGAGTGCAATGAGCACAGAATGGTGAGCTAAACATATATGTCACCTCATTAACATGGGATTAACAACTCCCATCTCTTTCTCTCTCTCTCTGCCTCTCTCTCTGCCTCTCTCTCTCTCTCTGTCTCTCTGCCTCCCTCTCTAGTAATAGGGAGATGAGCACCTGTGTGCTATAAAACCAGTCATCTGACATTTACCACGCAGGATAAGATGATCAGGGATCGAGAGATGAGACAATGATAGAGCGAGAAATTAAAGGTCCATGCCGAAATCAAGGCATTAAATTCGCTCCATGATGAGAGTTTTACAGCACTAAAAGATTACAAAATGAATTACCCGACAAGTGTGTCACAGATATTCGCCCAACTCAAGGCAATATTTCACAAGGATTTTCTTATGTTCAATCATAGGTACGGACTATAACTGTATTCCGTGTAACGCTCGATATAACCAGGACACACACTAATGTCTAAGAAGCTACAGAACAGCTGTACCCCAAGGCTCCGGTCTCAACCAAATGTCATCCTCATTTAGAGTTAGAGAGAAACGAAGTGCAAGGGACGTGAGATGCGACAGGGGGATAGTTAGAGGAAGTACTTGGACCGAGCCCCGCACCTGTGTAGTACATCTGTTCCCTTTAAACCTTTTCCTATCGTCATATATTGGTGCGCTTCTACAGGCACGTTTAATTGCTTTAAAATCTGAGCTCTAAACCATATAATACATATATGGTTTAGAGGAGATTTGATAGTAAGTAAACGTGTAATTAAGTAATTGAGATCAATTAATTACGAAACTACTACTAGAAACGGATTAAGATCTGTTACCTGTTCAAGTAGGGTTGAGTACATGTCGTGTAGGTAATTTATGGGATTTGACTCCATCTCATTGGAACATGTTGATATTCCTCTGCCACCCTGAATCCTCCTTTGCCCTGAAGATAGATTCAGTGAAACCTCCATTTACCGGGATACTCGCGGGGGAAGGGTAAATCATTAACCGGGTAAATATTTTTAGTGTGGTATAGTGAGGAACAAAGTACATATTAGACATAGTGATAGAATCTAACCACTAACTGACTTTAGTAAACTCAAATACGCTTTACTTGTATATGAACGTTTGTAGCTTGGCGCATTATGAAGCTTTGGCTATAATCGCTGTTAACATAAATTAACTTTTAGGGTTCAAGGTGTTTGCTGTCCCCGACACTCAAAATAACTACAAGAAATATGGACGTTCGAATGAGTGCAAGGAAGGAGAAGGAGGCCCTTGGGCCAACGATGTATACGCTCTTCATTGTCGTGGATAAACTAATTATTTAGCAAATTATCCTTCAAATTGTCGAATAAATTGTGTTTTTATTACATCAGACTTTGATGTTGGTAGACAAACCTTATATAATATTGTATGACAAGGGGGGAGACCTAAAATAGTCCATCATACCGAGGCCAGTTCTTCTAGTATTATATACAGTATCAGGTATTAATGGCAAGCAAGTAGTATTTGTAGTACGTATGGCAAGCAAGTAGTAAATATTAGAGTGATTCATAATGATTTTCGCTCGCTATTTTTTCGGATTCTCGTTCATCGGAGCCCTAAAATATTTACAGGAACTTGTTCGCCATGAAATTTCGGTCTCCCAACACCAATTTTAGGGACCAGCCAAGTTTCTTTCTAAAGGCTATAGCCCTTTTTCTAGTGGTTGGCCACTATGCCGTCGCTCTTATCAAAATATGGTCAAAATGCAAGTAAATTTTTTGAGAATTGGCCGTTTTCGCATATAATGTAGTCCATTCTATCATTTGTCATCGTAAACAACCCATTTCGAGTCGAAAAAGTTGCTGGATTGGAGTAGGGGGCTAAAAATTGCCCAAAAAGTGGCACAAAATGTGATTTCAAATCACCTGTTTTCGGGCATCGTTATTGAACTTCAATTTTAGACCCTCTAAGACGTCCAAAACCGCCAAATAACTTTAGTATCATGTAGAACAGAGTTTAATCTACAATTTGAGCTTTGAATCTCGACAAAAGACCAATCAGGTCCACGGTGAGAGCCTTCCAAAGTGAAAAAATGGGTTTTTGACAAATTTCTAAAAATAGCCCATAAAATAAAACGTGAAAATTGAATTTAGATTTAATTTTTACACAAATGTCCCAAAAAGATGTCATTCTTTCCCTAAAAAAGTCCTGGATCCATTGGAATCAATTTATGGCCTCTGAAGGGCTAAAACCAATTAGGAACGAATTTTGGAACGAGCGACCGAAACAAAACTGAACTTCGGAAATAGTCCGTCACGGGTTAAATTATGTCATTGTAAACTTCAAACATGGTCTTCGTATTAGCAAATTGTCCAAACTAGAAGATCCTGTAGAAATTTTTGGTCTCTATCATCACTGGCGATCAAAAAGTACCAAGCGAAAATCATTATGAATCACCCTAATATCAGGAACCGACCGAAAGAACTCGTTGTTTAGATCACGAGACTGGTTATAGTGGTTATCGGCCAATCAGGGACAGGTATTTCTTGATTCGGTCGGTTCCTGGTACATATTATGTACTACAGGTACCTGGTAATTCTCCATCACACTCATCTTCATCAGACAAGATATCATCAGATCCAGTTGGCTCAGTAATATCTACTGCAGACTCATATTCCTCTTCTTCTGTTACCTCCTCCTCCTCCTCTTCCTCTCCGTTACCCTCTTCAATCCCCATCTTCCACCTACTGAACTCCCTGTAAAGCGGTTACCATGGTTACCATTAACTAAGTACCCATGGTTACTATGTTACCCCCGTTACCCTCTTCAATCTCCATCTGTCAGGCCAATGCTCTGACCACAGTTCTCGCGCGCTTATTATTTGAGAGAAGCGAGAATCGGGTCAGGCCAATGCTCTGACAGATCTCCATCTTCCACCTACTGAACTCCCTGAAAAGCGGTTATCATGGTTACCATTAACTAAGTACCCAGTTATCATGGTCACTATGTTACCCCCGTTACCCTCTTCAATCCCCATCTTCCACCTACTGAACTCCCTGAAAAGCGGTTACCATGGTTACTGTTAACTAAGTACCCATGGTCACTATGTTACCCCCGTTACCATCTTCAATCTCCATCTTCCACCTACTGAACTCCCTGTAAAGCGGTTACCATGGTTACCATTAACTAAGTACCCATGGTTACTATGTTACCTCCGTTACCCTCTTCAATCTCCATCTTCCACCTACTGAACTCCCTGTAAAGCGGTTATCATGGTTACCATTAACTAAGTACCCAGTTACTATGGTCACTATGTTACCCCCGTTAACCTCTTCAATCTCCATCTTCCACCTACTGAACTCCCTGTAAAGATCCCAGGAGGTGAGAACTACAATGGGGTGGAGTAACTAGCTGTCTTCCAGCCCGTGATCATAGTTAACATATAATAGTAAACGAAAGCTCAGTGCTCACAGTCCCAATTAGATACAATCAGTCCCATGCTACTTACAGTCCCATGCTACTTACAGTCCCAATTAGCTACTTACAGGCCCAATTAACTACTTAGAGTCCTTATTACTTATACAGTCTCATTTAACTAATAACTACTTACAGTCCTTATTACTTACAGCCCCATTTAACTAGTACTTACAGTCCCAATTGGCCACTTATATTCCCAATTACTTACTTTCCCAATTAGCTACGTACAGTCCCAAGTTGCTACTTACAGCCCAAAGGCTACTTTATACAGGCCCAAATACTTAAAGTCCCAATTAACTACTTACACTCAGGTTATTACTTACAGTCCCATTTAACTAATAACTACTTACAGCCCCATGCTACTTACAGTCCTTATTACTTACAGCCCCAATTGGCTAATAACTACTTACCAGGAACCGACCGAAACGAGTAAACAATCAATCAGAACTCGTGATTTATGTCACGTGATTGGTCATCAACCAATCAGGGACCAGTATTTCCTGATTCGGGCGGTTCCTGCTACTTACAGGCCCAGGATGGTTGCCTCATTCCGGTGTAGTGATGACAGTTGTTGTTTAGCATTTGTTGCTTTGCTAGCAACCGATATCTTCCTACCCAATGTCGAGGGATTGTTGTAGCTGAAGGGGGGCATGGATTATATGATACATCACTACAATTAGGGCACATTGTGTAATCCCTTGCATACGTATAATAGCCGTCTTCGCTGTCCGATCAAAACTAAAAGCTAATTTCTAATAAGAACCATAAAATTGAATTAACATTTCAATAGTATGTAACATATTAATTAATTAACTGATACTTACTGTGCATGATGTTTATCCATGATAATGAACAACCAGTCAGGTTCTAGTGAGGCCAGATTTAAATTACACCAATCTACCCGCTGATCTGAAATAACAATTCGAGGTTAGGGTCCCTACACTAACTTACATTATTATCAAAATTCGAGGTTAGGGATATTTTAGCATTATATGTGGCGAGATCAGAGACGAGGGAAGGATTGGCTGGGAGAGATCCTCTAGTCGGAGAAAGGATCCCAGCCAATCCTAGAGGAGAATGAGTTGATCATTCTAGAATGTATCAAAGTCACTGTCGTCTGTCCGTACATATTTCAGAGCAGCTTTTGTATGCGTTCCGACTTCCGGGTGAAATATAAATATAAGGACTAGGGAGAGAGATATCAGAGAGTGATAGATAGAGAGACACAGAGACAGAGAGACACAGAGAAAATAAAGAGAGGGAGAGAGAGAGAGAGAGAAACAGAATAGTAGTAAAATATTCATATGGCAGACCCTAGCAGACACCCGGCCCGGTATCATATTATCATCTTATGTTCCTATTCTCTCTTTCTCTCTCTCTCTCTCTATCTCTCCCTTCTCTCACTCCCACTCACTCTCTCTCCCCCACTCTCCCCTCTATCTCTCTCCCTGCCTTCCCCTCGCTCTCTCTCTCTCTCTCTCTCTCTAGTCGCTGTGTTATCTTGTAAGATGCACCCCACGCTGAGAGGAAGCAGTAATACAAGCCCTGATATACCAGCTGCCTGTGTGTACTGCTCTCTCACACTTTCATCAGCTTACTTTCATCAGCTACACCCGCATTGTGTGTCTCTCTCCCTCCACGATTATAATATGATATGCTCTGTAGTTGCATTTGCCCTTTAGTAGAGTCGATAAGAACACTCACCTCCTCCGATTTCAGTGAAACTTCTCACATGCTAAAATATGATAATGGAGGTACAAATACCGCTTATTTTAGGTCCGAAAAATTATTGGTTCGTTAATTATCGCTAATTGAAAAACGCCAAAAATGAGCTAAAATGGCCCTTAAGATGGTTTTGAAATTTTGGAGTTGGAACTCCAGACTTCGTACAGGTGTCCGCTTGGATGCCAACATGCATCACAGGCGGGCTCAGGCCCAAATTCGTCCGAATTTTTGCGTTAGACCGTTTGGTCTGAATTTTGGTCACGTGATTTGGGTAAAAAATCAGTTTTTTGCTATTTGTGCCTTTCCTGCACGCCGGAGATGAAAAATAAGGCCATTTCCTCTCATTTATTTTTCTTT
>AVPN01000101.1:59429-74172 GCA_000695325.1 Pleurobrachia bachei | reverse complement strand
AACCTCCCTTCCTTCAACGGTTCAGAAGTTAGAGTTTTGCAAAAACAGAGCGGGAGACTAGATGGCGTCAATTTTGTAAGGCGATTTGTGCCTTTCCTGTGCGTCTGTGGTGAAAAATGGTGCCAAAACGTGTCATTTTCATTATATTTTTGCATCGATTAAGCAGGTTATAAACCTCCCTTACTTGAGCGGTTGAGAAGTTAGCCGAGGTCACGTGACCAAAATTCAGACCAAACGGTCTAACGCAAAAATTCGGACGAATTTGGGCCTGAGCCTCATTTTGGTGCATGTTGGCATCCTAGCGGACACCTGTACGAAGTCTGGAATTCCAACTCCAAAATCTCAAAACCATCTTAAGGGCGATTTTAGGCCATTTTTGGCGTTTTTCAATTAGCGATAATTAACGAACCAAAAATTTTTCGGACCTAAAATAAGCGGTATTTGTACCTCCATTATGATATTTTAGCATGTGAGAAGTTTTACTGAAATCGGAGGAGGTGAGTGTTCTTATCGACTCTACTACTTGTTGTGTTTGCTCAGGTAAGACGTTGTGTATTTCACACTGTGAGGGCTTGGTATATCAAGTAGTGATACACTATCTACATTTAGAGTACCATGAATCACAAGGTAGTTTGTATGATATTCTGATAGTGATTCACATTGTTTATTCCTCTAAAACCTCTCTCTCTAGGTGGTATCCGGTAATGTAGACTGTTACAGTTGTGTCATACGAACAATTCAGGGAAAACCACATATTTCAAACTATGAAGGGAAAAACATCGCCGTCTGTCCTGTTACCAGCTGCCATGAACAGTAGGTGAACTCACACTACAATAACGAAGTTTTTCGTTGCTATGGTAACTGCATTTCTTTGTTATGGTAACTGTTTCGTTATTATGGTAACTGGGTCGTTGTTATGGTAACCGTGTCGTTGTTATCGTAACCATGTATTTCAGATGTGTGGTCGGTGTGTTTACAGTAGAAAACGAGAAGACAGAGTATCGTTTATGTTACGGTGACGTAAACGTCAATGCCACTATGACGTCATATGAGAACGTGTGTAACCATCTCCTGTAAGTTTCAGTCGCCTGACGTGACACAGTACTCGAACGATTCAAATCTCGCTAAATTTATTCAAAACCGCAGTGTACTGTTCAGCCGTTCGTCCAGTTTAAATGATAAGGCACGAACATGTTCTATTCCCCTCCAGCCAGGATGATTGCAAGAAAGAGGACATTGTATTCTGTGGCTCCTCATCCCTTTGTAACCAAGACACAAACTTCATCCCCACAGACCCACCGGTCACCAGGAAACCGGGCCCTAAACCTACCGATCCGCCAAAGGTACTAGCTTGTTTGTGTGTTTGTGGTTATACTGCATCTGGAAGATGACCCGTAAATTGAAGCAGCTCTCGTCGAAATAAATTCTTCACCCGGTTGGTGATATGTTCATCATCTTTCAGAGACCCCAAAATATGTTGGCCATTGTAGTTGGAAGTGTGCTAGGTGGCACGGTCTTCCTGACTCTAATAGCAGTGTTGGTAGTGGTGGCTGTGAAACGACACCGTGCAGGACCATCTCGACACCATCCTAGGTATTCGTCTGTCTCTTGTTGTTACCATGGTTACCATAGTTACTATTTTCCTAGTTATCATGGTTACCATATGTTACTGTCAGGCCAATGCTCTGACCACAGTTCTCGAGAGAAGCGAGAATCGGGTCAGGCCAATGCTCTGACAGATATGTTATATCTCTCTTTCATTCCCAGGCCACTACCGAGCCAGCAGTTCCCAGATGATGCTGAGCAGATTCACTTTATGACAATGGATGAGATAGAAGAACTGGAAACATCCGTAGAAACAGGGGCAGCCGTAGAGGGGAAACCTTAGCACTCACTAATTAGTATCATAGAATCAAAGACGATATAATGTGATGATCGAGATTTGATGTTTTCTACTTTTTAATCAAGATTTCGAGTATAATTATTACCTTGGCATGTGTATCCGTATTCCCGTAACAAATAACCCAGAATCTCCGTCTGTGAGAGAGTTTTCTGTTGGTCCCTGGTTACCCGTGACAACGCCTCTTTCACCTGAGCAGAGTCAACATTCTGCCACAGCACGTGCTCAACAATCCTGGGAGTGATCGATGTGTTACCATCGTTACCATTCTACAATATGATTACCGTTTGGTTACCATAGTTACTGTTTGGTTACCATGGTTACCGGTAGACTCACTGAGGATCTCCTGATTCAATGGCAGCGTATATGGGTAGTTTCCCGTTGTATGGTATGTTTACATTTGCCTCCAGCTCCAAACATATCTGTACACTCTGGGGATTTAGAGTGTGGCATTATTAGTTGTCATGGCAACTTGTCGACTCAGTACACCGTACCATGGCACTGTAATGCTTGTAATTTGATTAGAATTAGCTGCAGCTTGTTCCCATCTGAACTCACAATGGGATCTCCACTAAGGATGGCCTTGTTGAGCATAGCGCTCGTAACATTACTGTCCGTGGCACCATTCGAAGTGGTACTGAGGGCACTCCACAACTGATAGACCGCCTGGCAAACCGATTCTATCTATGAGAGAGAGAAGATGTTTAGGTGATTAGAAATCGTCATTGCCTAGTGTCTCACTTCTCGCCATATCTCCGACCATTATTATATGGATCTCGAGTAATTTACAGTGATTTAGCACATGAAATTAGTAAATTACCTGGCAACTTTTAAAGATATCCAATGTTCTTGGTACAAAAAGCTCCACAATATGAAGTTTAATGCTATCTTGATCGGGGTTAGTGAAGGAAATTAGCGTCGTCAACACCTGACCGATTAGAAAGTGTTACCATGGTAACGTAAAGGAAATTATAAAGTTCGGACGCTTTGCTAGTTAACATGACTAATTATGACCATATATGGTGATGTACGTACCGCTTCTGTCAGCACCATATCATGGGGATTGTTCTGCATCAGTTCTTGGAGAGTTGAGAAGGCTCCGTTTACACCGTGAACGGCAGGGCTTCCCGTCCACGCTCGGACCAGTTGGTAGAGGGCAAACAGTCCAGTGAACACACACTAGGGGAGATTTGTTAAGTTGCCTGGAAACCGTTGCTATGGGAATTAATCTCCTGATCATTACAACGAGATCATTTGTTGCCTGACAACCGTTACTATGGGAGTGAATCTCCTGGTAACGATTCCAACTAAATTGTTACCTCTTTGTAGATTCTGTTTCGTTGGATGGTTGCTACGACTAGTGACACTGTATCTTCGTATTGCAGTAGATGTTGTGCAATTTTCTCTAGGAGTGTGGGATATAAAAGATTCAAGTTTCAATAATGAATAAAAGTCCAAACCTAATTTATAGTCGATACTAAATTTTAAAACAGACTCAATTATGTATTCCCGATTTTCTAGTTATCGAATTTGAATTTGAATTACGTCCTAAGTACAGCTGTATTACAATTTCACTGTGAATATGAATTACCCTTGTTGCAGATTAGGGCAATGTAGAGAAGCATTTCGTGGTTTAACAACCGAGCAATTGTGTACGTCTTGGCAATCTCAATCACCTGAGTATAATTTTAGTATTTCGATTGTATCAATTCAAATTGAATACTACGGGGAAGTACAAATATTATACCTACTGTCATTGAAACCTTTCTAGCATACAACTCATGACGTCCTATGTAGCTCCAGGAACATTTTCTTAGCTGGTGATATTATACCTTGACAAAGGAGTTTGGATTTTCCTCACAGTGCAATAGAACTCTTTCCTCCCGAGCTAGAAGGACCAGGGCACCCAGACACCGCTCATTTACCATCGTCTCGTTGTCTGGGAAACGGGGGTTGTGTTACCATGGTAACGAAGGGGTTGAGTTACCATGACAACGGGGAATGTGTTACCATGACAACGGGAGTTCTGTTGCTATGAAAACGGGATATGTGTTACCATGAAAACAGGGGATGTGTTACCATGATAACGGGGGTTGTGTTACCATGACAACGGGGATGTGTTACCATGACAACGGGGGTTGTGTTACCATGACAACGGGGGTGTGTTACCATGACAACGGGGGTTGTGTTACCATGACAACGATGACAACGGGGATGTGTTACTATGACAACGGGGGATGTGTTACCATGACAACGGGGGATGTGTTACCATGACAACGGAGGATATTTTTCCATGGCAACGGGGGTTGTGTTACATACCATGACAACGGGGGTTGTGTTACCATGACAACGGGGGGTGTGTTACCATGGCAACGGGGGTTGTGTTACCATGACAACGGGGATGTTTTACTATGACAACGGGGGATGTGTTACTATGACAACGGGGGATGTGTTACCATGACAACGGGGGTTGTGTTACCATGACAACGGGGGTTATGTTACTATGACAACGGGGGATGTGTTACCATAACAACGGGGATGTTTTACTATGACAACGGGGGATGTGTTACTATGACAACGGGGGATGTGTTACCATGACAACGGGGGTTTATGTTGACCTAATACTGCAACTGGTTTGGTGATGATATGAAAAACACATATCAACGGAGGGTGTGTTACGTCACAAAGTAGCACTGAACGGTTTATGACCTTATGTTGACCTAATACTGCAACTGGTTTGGTGATGATATGAAAAACACACTCACTTCTATCCTTGAATATGTTGAGTAAGGCGAGGTAGAGTCCCACACTATCAAATTTTATCATCTTCCTCTCCATGCTCGTGAGACATTTCTGGAAGATTGATTTTATAAGTTGCCTTGGGCCTAGGTGAGACATTTCAGGAAAGTTAGGATATGATAATAGCGGATAGGCGTGAACCCCTATAGGTTGGGCGTGAACCCCTATAATAGGTTGGGGATCTATTGGTTAGGGACATTCCAATCGCTTGATCTACCACTTGAGTGGTTGTCATGGGGATCTACCAACCACTAGTTAGTGTGATCTATACCTGGAAAGTAATAAAGAAGTTGCACCCCTCATACAGTATGTCTCCCCTCCTCTCTCCCGTATCTGTTCTAGACATCATCTTGATCACCTACAGTAGGGGGGTGGGGTATGATATGTTGGAAAGAGGGGGGAAACGAGTCCCTGAACAACACTTGAAAGGGGGCACACACCAACAACATGAATCATATCTGGTAGGTAATGCCGTTACCATGGGACTAGGGATCGCCTATATTTCGTTACCAATTGGGACTAGAGACCGCCTATAGTAACGTACCGTTGCATGTATCCCCTGATCCAGGAGCTTGCTCGCCAGGTCCTTTCTCTTCGGCAAGATAGAAGCGAGGGAACTACAAGCTCCAATAAAAACCGGGAAATCATCAGAGTAAAACATGATGGTCCGTTCCAGAGCGGAGAATTGGGCGTCCGATACCACAACGTCAAATACTCTCTCGTGTAACTGCAACAGAAAGTAATATAGCTACTTTAGCTAGGTCCAGGAACCGACGAAGTACTCAATTCATTTGAGTACACGTGATTCCTATAACACACGTACCCTTCAAACATGCACGTATGACGTACCCTTCAAATACACGTACCCTTCAAACATGTACGTACCCTTCAAACATGTACGTACCCTTCATACATGTACGACGTACATTGTACGTACCCTCAACCCTGGCCCTCCAACCAAACATGCACGTACCCGTGATAGAGCGTAGGTTGACACCTCAACAAGGTTTATCTTATCCTCACTGCAGAATCCCTCCAAGACTAGATGAAAAAGGAAGTCGGACCATCTCTGAGCTTCAAATTCATCGTCACATACCGTAAACTCGTCTAGAGACAGGGAAGAGGGGATAAGGGTAGGGGTTAGGAGCTGAGGGGAGGAGCTCATGCGTAAAATTGGGTCGACGGATGGACAAACTACTGATATAAAAGTCGGAACCCGATTTATTGGGGTTCCAGCAAGTCTACTTCTGGTAAATATATAAGTCTGACTATATAATACCTAGATGTAGAAGGATCTGAAGGCAGTTAAAAAGAATTTCACCATTTCCATCGCCCTCCTGTTCACTCCGTACTAGCTCCCGTACTGCTGCCAATGTCGCGTTCTAGTATCATGCAGGGGGTAGGGGTAGATTTAGTGGTGTAGACTGTATAATACATATAAGTAGGGTTGTAGGCCAGTTATAGGGTATCGAGTCATAGAAGTGTAGAGTCATGATAGCGGAGTATCATACAAACAGTAAACAGAACTAAAATCCCATATTTTGTTGAATTGGTCATATACCGCGGACACAGTGTCAGTCGACTCAATCACTAGCACTCACCTTGAGGGATGTCATGTGGGCGCGATCCGTTGCAAAAGCGGAGTCATTAGGGTCACCAGGATCAGGGGAGAGTTGTTCAGCCACCAGGCCACATACTGTTTGTAGGAAATCTGTACAGGCTGTAACCAACCGGGGGTCATCACTGAACCGTTTCATATTATCAACCGTCTGGAAGAAAGGGAGAGATCAGAAATAGAAAAAGGGGAGAGATTCGAGAGAGAATGAGAGGTCAGAGAACGAGAGAGGGAGGCTGTGAGAGAGGGGAGAGATCCGAGAGAAAGATAAACCGAGAGAAAGATAGAGGGAGGAGAATATTTGCACGTACCGTCTGGTGAACTGATTGTGTCAGTATCGCGTGCACGGTTTCCCTGTTAGCCAGAATTGTTATCAGTCTCGTTATGTAGAACTGAATTGCTATGTTGTCATGGTGACGGGTCAACAGATCCCGGTAGAAAGTTAGGACTCCATGAAGAAGAATGTAGTTGCCCTGGAGACGGGATTCAGTTGAATTGTCAAAACACCACAAATTACCAAGCTCTACCTTCTAATTCAACTTGGCACTTTACTTCATTCATTTGATTCTTCATCTATAATGTGGTTACCATAACAGCTATTGTCTGGTTACCATAGCAACTATTATGTGGTTACCATAGCAACTATAATTTACTAACCCCAGTCTCCTCGGAAAAGAAGTACGTGAGACTCATGACACCATTCTCTATCAAATCAGGAAACTCCTTCATCTCGAACAGGGACCGAGTCACGTGATTTGTCCATTTACACTCATGTTGTCGGATCAGGGTTCCTTGGACTGGATTCATCTTGGCTATCATACCCACCAGGCGATAACCTTCTGACTGTTTGGGGGGAGGGGGTGTTTTAATGGGTCTGAATTGGAAGGAGTTGCTACGTTTCAATTAAAGAATGTGGTAAATGACAATGTGGTTCTTCATGTATTATGTGGTTACCATAGCAACTCACCATGACAATGTGGTTCTTCATGTATTGTGTGGTTACCATAGTAACTCACCATGACAATGTGGTTCTTCATATATTGTGGTTTCTGGAGGGTTCCCATTACTGTCACTGCCACGTCATCAGATGCAGAACACACTAACAATGCTCCTCGCTCGTCCGTGCAGAGGTTACCAAGGAAACGCATGCCAAATGTCTGCAGGGATAGAGAGAGGAATTAATTTGGGGGTAAACAACGATTATGTGGCACCAAGAGGTGTTTCTTTTTAAATGCTAGATATTGATTGAGTACACGCACATACCAAAAGGGTTGGGTCCGCCTGGTGTATGTCCATGAAGGTTTTTATCTGGTGGACTGCAGAGTACTTCTCCATCAGGTCTTTAGCAGTTTCACCTGGTACAATGGGGGGGGGGTGAGTATATACACCAACTACCAAGTAAGTCAAGTTTATCTAGATCAGTTACTAGGATGTGGACTTATCTCGCAAACAACAACCCTATAGGAGTAGGAGCTTAGGAAAATGTTTCAATACCAATCTCATCCTACTTATTACCAAGTACAGGTGATGTAAGATCGCTCAGTTGGCTCAGAATGGACAGAAAGTCCGTAGCTTCACCATCAGTCTGGAGGAGCTTTGTCAGGGCTTTTAGGACCTCCTCCAACCGCTCCGTTTGCCCTGACCGGGGTTCACCTGATGGGACGGACAATATGGATTTTTAGTTTGACGAGAAAAGGCATCATACATAGTATTGGCCTACAGGCCTGACCCTATTCTCAAGAGAACCGCGGTCAGCTGGCAGAGTATTGGTAGACCAACAAACTGTTACAAAACACAAATATGGGGATTTCATGATAATCAGGGATTTAATTTTTATGGCTCTTAGATAACAGTTCGATAAACCTTCATTTACAAATGGTAACTAAGTATCACCACACCTTTATGGTATGGCACGATCTCCCACATTTCGATAACACTAGGCCTCCGCCGGGAGGAAGAGAACCTCCTCCGACGGGGACGGGTAGTGCTCTGATCTGCACCCATAATACACAGCCTAGAGGGTGTTCAGACTATCTCGTGCTGACGCTAGATTCTAAGTGCTCAGATCGGGTCGACGCCCGCGCCACCAGACAAGTCTTGTGTGTGAACTGGCATACTAAATCACAAACAAAATTTTGTTACGAAGGAACCCCTCGCCGGGCAAGGGGTTGCTTCGTTACCAAAAAAACAAGATATAATATCAGACAAGAGCTGGGGAGACGCCTTCTTCTTGTGAAGGTATGGAGGTGGTGTAAAACCATCCATTGAGTAGATCACCCCTCACTACATACACGTGGAACATATGGTGTAATAGACAAGCAGTATAATTGGTACGTCTCTTTCAAGATCTGTACCTGCATCCATTCGAGCTAGAAATACTGGGTACGGGTACATTGAAAGAGATAGACACTAGACAGAAGCATGTAAATAACCCAGCCGTATATGAGTTATACCAATGAGTGCTTGCCAGCACCATAAAGAACACAAGATATAATACCTGGTATAGTCATGGTGTTGAAGTGTAGAGAAGCGTCACGCCTTGCAAAGAGCACCACAGCACCTCTCCCACCAGCTGGAAGATGGAAATATTTATGAAGGAGTATGTACTTTTGTTAGCGTGTGTTTTGTGAAAGTTGAAGATGTTCAACCCTTGATTCTCACCTCAGATATCAGGCATATCCGTGCTCATGCAAGCATATATGCCCATGCCCGTATAATATGTTGCCGCGTTGAGCAACCAAAGCAAGTTGAGTTCCATGATAATGTGTTCAGCAAACAAAGTTGCGAGATATGACGTAGTTCCATGATAACACGTACCACACTTCACGTACTAAACAGGCAACATGCACATGTGTTCAGCAGGGATTACAATTATCACTGAATGGGATTGTATTGATCACAGATATTATTATTAGGATAGACGGTCAAAAAGTTGGTCTGACCTGTATGGCGGCGCCATACCCCATTTGACAGTGCGCTCAGATTGGGTCTGACACTGTCACTATCAGAACATTGGTCTGACAGTGGATACCCGATATACGCAAAGGTTACATTTAATCAAACATTTACCACTTCGCCGACGTCCATCTGTGCTAATTCTCCTCCCTCCTCCGGAACTGTTTGGAGATGTAGCCCGCATCTCAGATGCGCTAATCCTCCTTCCACCCATTTCTGATGCGCTGATTCTACGCCCAGTACTGAATTGTCTACCGACAGCTATTTCCAAACTTGTAAGCTTTCGAGTTGGCAATTCTGAAGCACTATTCATCCTTCCAGTTGGCATTTCTGAAGCGCTAATCCTTCTCCCATCAGATCTACTCACTCTCCGAAGTGTACCAACCGTATCACCTTCACCCCCTCCCTCTACCTCACCCCTTTGTAGCTGGACAGGGGGACGTTCTACAACCCCGCTACGGCGTCTCATTTTTCACACGGATCACATATCACAGATCAGATATCACATTTACACAATCCCCACACACCTGGGGAGGGGTGGGACACACAGAAATCAGCGGGGATTAATTTCTTACGTCTCATTATGAGTAACAAGTATTATGTTTCCCTGAGAATAAACACGGGTAATATGTGGGAACACGAATCGAAAGTAACCATTGGAGGACGGAGCTGAGTTTGAATGTATGGTAACCATTGTAACCATGGCAACTGCACTTACCTTGTAGGCTGGATAGGTCCAGATCCCGGCTGTCAACGACCTCAAAATAAGATGTAGAACGTGGGAATTTCAGCCATGATTCTTTATAATGCTAGAGAGGGGTACTTGAGTATAGGTAATGTACAATGTTATTTCTACAGCAGCTGAATAGAGAAACAAGCTTATCAAATACACAACTTGAAATTTGATACTACCAAAAAATAAACTCTCAATTCACACGAAATATATCCACATGTCACATCACAAACAGACAGACGCACTGACACATAATGTGTGACACATACAAACGATATCACACAATCATTATCAATTTCATGTACTGCAGATACACACACTGACACATACACTGACACACACATAAGCCACAAATGTCACGCAAATGTCACACACCCATATGGACGGATACTACAATACAGATCACAGCAGCGGAAACACACATTATAACTCGCCCACAGAGGTCAGTATGTGTTATTATTACAAGCTCTCTAGTTGGATTTGCGTGTTTGTGTAAATCAGTGATTTTCTTGTGAATCCAACTCTCATTTCCTCGAATTGCGAGGGGGGAGGTCGACCGTCTTGAACTCGAGATGCGGTAAGAGGGGGGAGATGCGGTAAGAGGGCCCCCCCCCCCTCCCCCCCCCTCCCTCGCCCGGTCGAGGTCGTAGTGCAGCAGGGGTAGAAAAGACTTTGATGTGGAGAACAGTCGGATGGATGGATCTGTCTAATTTATCGTTCCCCAAAACACAACTATTCACAGTCACTAATTAGCCTGCTTCTAATAATCCTCTTCATTTGGGCTGCTCACATAATTGGTAACTATGGTAACTCCAATGCTTCTTTCAAACACCGCTCTGTGGTAACCATGGTAACGGGCTCTCAGCGAGTAACGGAGGGAGGTTTAACAACTGACCGATAGGTAATAACAACTGAGCTAACTAAGAGTCCTAGTAGGATGAGGATAATCGGAAGGAAGATGTAGTAATACTTGAGTTGCGCCTGATAAAAAAGGGAGTAGAAAAATATTAGAGCCGAGAAAGATGATTTTCAAAACCCAAAAGTGAACTTGGATTGAATCCAACTACCATTACCATAATTATGGTTACTATGGTTACCATATGTTACTATACCAGCTCTCTTACCATGTCATACTGGTATTTGGTGCACATGAGAACCTCTGCTGTCACTTTACAGGCAATGAATTGGAAGTAAGAGACAATAAACTTGACAGACTTTGGTTTCGACTCAAACTGCTCTGTATCCCCTCGCCGAGCTGAGCGAGATGCTCGAATTGCCTGGGAGAGAGATTGCTACTTTAACTAGGGGAGAGAGCTGAGAAAGTCTGAGAGAGATTGTTACTTTAACTAGGGGAGAGAGCTGAGAAAGTTTGAGATAAGAGAGATTGTTACTTGTTTAACTAGGGGAGATCTTACCAGAGATGTCTCAAAACATGCCGGTAGAAAAAGGAGAAAGTCAGTCAGCCAAATGGGGATGAACAGCAGAAACCAATTCCAATCCTTACCTTTGTCAACCTAAAACACACATTTTAGATTGTTAGAATTCATCTTAGAATCTTGATACCTATATTGCATTGAAGAATAAACGTAGTCTACTAAATTGCTTGGCTCGACCCTCTTTCAGTGAAAGAGGGTCAAGCCAAAAAGTTTCACTCTCGCTTGGACAAATTTTCCTGATCCGATTTACCGGACGGATAAAAATCCCGGTAAATCGGAACACGTGCATATACAATCTCCTCACCTTGGTACAGAGAATTATGAGGAAAATGATCTGAAGCATCACAACTGGGGGAACACATGCCCGAATCTTGACCATCTAGTTGGTATGGTAACAGTGATGGGGTTAGTAGAGAGTACAATAAAATTGGGGAAGCTAACTTTCCCTAGGTAGGGGGAACCAAGCATTTGAAAGTTTATAAAAATACATTATTTTACAATGATAATGATTGTCAGCGGCGGGAGCTCAGCATAAGTGAGAAAAGAAGAACAATAGAGAATACAAAAACAACGTGGTACGTACATGTACAATCCGCTACACGATAACACTAACTTGTGCTTTCGAGCACAAAATAAGTCAAATATATAACAACATTTTGCATTTACAGATAAGAGAAAAATGCACAGAAAAAACCAAAACTCTAAAACTTTTGGTTTTAAAAATCCCAAAAATAATCGATAATTAGAATCTAGCCTGGTTACTGTTATTGATCGTTTCCAGGTTACCATAGTGACGTGTTACTGTTACTGATCGTTTCTAGGTCACCATAGTGACGTGTTACTGTTGCTGATCGTTTCCAGATTACCATAGTGACGGGTTACTGTTACTGATCGTTTCCAGGTTACCATAGTGACGGGTTACTGTTACTGATAGTTTCCAGGTTACTTTGTGCAGTGCTCAACAGTGAGTCCAGATCTAGGTGTGCTAGGTCTGGTTCCAGGGTGTCCACATTATTATACAGGTAGCCATTAGAATGTACTGAGTTCGGGTCGTCTTGATCAGCGGGATGTGAAAAGTGGTCCGCACACCCGTTTAGCGACTGAAATTGGAGATGGTGATGTGATCTACACAAGATGTTCGATACTATTAATATTTCTTGAAAATTTGTTACCCCCAACTTCCTCATGGAGGGGTAATTTCATTACCAAAACTACCCCAGACTCCTGACTTTAAACTAGGTACTGTACCTCATGCATCTGCTCCTACCACCCCTATTCGTAAACCCCAACTCCTAGACTCTAAACTAGGTACATACCTCATGTATCTGCATGGGTGATAGCTCATCATCAAATGGATCCCCCACCGCCCCTGGATCATCAAGAAACAAGGGAGGAGAGGCATCCGGTCCACCTAATTGGAGGGGGGGGGTTAAGAATATATCTTATATTTTTATTTTTTACACACATACAAAAACTCCTCAACAAACGTCATAATATGATTCATAATTTTTCATCGTTCTACCTACCCAAAACTGCAGAAAAAGAGGAGACACTGTTCCTGGATGGGAGGTCTACACTGACGCTAATATTCTGTCTAACATAGGCGCTCGTTCCCATCTCCCTGGCCTGAATGTACTTGCTGAAGGTTTGGGTTTTGTTCCGATTCGGGTACAGGAACTTGAGATCCGGTAAACCTACAGGAAAAGAATGTGTTACCATGGTTACCTTAAAGGGACGTGTTACCATGGTTACCAAGAGGAAAGCGTGTTCTGTTGTTGAGTAATAGAGTTTTCTTATATATTACAAATTTCGCAGAAGGGATCTACTAGTTTATTGGCAATTGTGTCTATGAAGGAATGAGCGTGTACATTGTACTTATTGTACTGTTATAGTAGTGGGCCCAATCCCATGATTCTCATGTAGCCTTAGCTATCGGTAACAGCAGCCGGGAGGTTCCAGGTGCTGTGTCAGATGGGGTTGTTGCCTCGGTTCGTGAAGCTCTCTCTAGCTCTCTCAAGGTTTCTCTCCCCCGAGCCTGGCAATGGTAATGGTGTTCACTGAACCTTTTTTGAGCTCTACGTTGATGATCTAGACAACTTCAAAGTGGATCAGTTCAACTTGAAGCTGTTTCTCTCAATCCCTCTCTCCCTACCTTTCTCTCTCTCTCTCTCCTACATTTCTCTCTCTTCCTACCTCTCTCTATCTCTCTCCTCTACCTTTCTCCATCTCTCTCTATCTCTCTCCCTTTCCCTACACTGATCGAGTGCCAACGGTAATGGTATTCACTGAGCAGGGAGATCTACGCCAATCTAGACTACTTCAGCTCAGTTCAACTTGAAGTTGTTGGATTCTTGGTGAAGCTATATAGCACTGGTAACATGGCGTTCTTTTGGCAGGTGTAACGAAGCCCGACCGAGTTAAGGGACCTTTAAGGGACCTTTAAGTGACCTTTAAGGGATCCTTAAGGGACCCTTGGGAATCGGCTAATTTTGGTACACCGACCATGTGGGAACAGAGTGCTCTAGTATATCACTCGCCATGATTGGCGGTTGGTGTTAGGTGAACCACTGAACGTCATGTGACACTAACGAGGGTGAGTGGATCCGTTGATTGAGCGTGTTGCACGATGATAGGTGGGGCGGTTCAGTGGTTCACCATCAATCAATCATGGCGAGTGATATACGAGAGCATTCTGTCGATTAGGTGACGTGATCACTACCAGGGAGGTTGGAATCTCGACACTCAAAAGTTCTAAAACAGTAGACACTACTATCACTCCTATCACATCACATTGTACGCTGTTTCGCCGCTAATGTAATGAGGTACATACACCGAACCGTTAGTACGGGTTACAGCTGCTCGGTGCTAACGATTCGGTGTATTAGCCGATTCGGATTAGCGACGGAACCGCTTAGAGGGTCCCTAGAGGGTCCCTAGATGATCCCTTGAGGGTCCCTAGAGGGTCCCTAGAGGGTCCCTTGAGGGTCCCTTGAGGGTCCCTTAAAAGTCCCTTAAAGGTCCCTTAACTCGGTCGGGCTTCGTTACACCTGCCAAACTGTGTTTTGAGTGTAACGATTTTTGATTGGAGCTTCCGTTCCCGAGATATTGAGGTTAACATATTTCTCATCTGATATTTGTTAGACGTTAACCTCAATATCTCGGGAACGGAAGCTCCAATCAAAAATCGTTACACTCAAAACACAGTTTGGCAGGTGTAACGAAGCCCGACCGAGTTAAGGGACCTTTAAGGGACTTTTAAGGGACCCTCAAGGGACCCTCCCGGGACCCTCTAGGGACCCTCTCGG